>OY288241.1:44873177-44987177 GCA_958450325.1 Agrostemma githago | reverse complement strand
AATTTCTTCTATATAGTTGGCGACTATCTCAGGACTATTCTTTGGGATGGATCTTTGTCCCTGGACTTTCTTCGAGACAGTTTCCGACTATCTCTGGACTATTCTTTAAGACGGATCTTTGTCAATGGACATTCTTCGAGACAGTTTCCGACAATCTCTGGACTGTTCTTTGGGATGGATCTTTGTCCCTGGACTTTCTTCGAGACTGTTTCCGACTATCTCTGGACTATTTTTTGGGACGGATCTTTGTCCCTGGACATTCTTCGAGACAGTTTCCGAGAATCTCATGACTGTTCTTTGGGACGGATCTTTGACCCTGGACTTTCTTCGAGACTGTTTCCGACTATCTCTGGACTATTTTTTGGGACGGATCTTTGTCTCTGGACATTCTTCGAGACAGTTTCCGACTATCTCTGGACTATTCTTTGGGATGGATCTTTATCCCTGGACTTTCTTCGAGACAGTTTCCGACTATCTCTGGACTATTCTTTGGGATGGATCTTTGTCCCTCGACTGTCTTCAAGACAGTTTTCGACTATCTCTGGACTATTATTTGGGATGGATCTTTGTCCCTGGACTTTCTTCGTCACAGTTTTCCACTATCTCTGGAATGTTCTTTGGGACGAGTCTTTGTCCCTGGGCTTTCTTTGAGATAGTTTCCGACTATCTCTGGATTGTTCTTTGGGACAGATCTTTGTCCCAGAACTTTCTTTGAGACAGTTGCCGACTTTCTCATGACTGTTCTTTGGGAAGGATCTTTGTCCCTGGACTTTCTTCAAGATAGTTTCCGACTATCTCTGAACTGTTATTTGGGACGAATCTTTGTTCGTGGACTTTTATCGAGACAGTTTTCAACTATCTCTGGACTGTTCTTTGGGACAGATCTTTGTCCCTGGACTTTCTTGGAAATAGTTTCCGACAATCTCTGGACTGTTATTTGGGACGGATCTTTGTCCCTGGACTTTTATTTATACAGTTGGAAACTATCTCTGGAATATTCTTTAGGACGGATCTTTGACCCTGGACTTTCTTCGAGACTGTTTCCGACTATCTCTGGACTATTTTTTGGGACGGATATTTGTCTCTGGACATTCTTCGAGACAGTTTCCGACTATCTCTCGACTATTCTTTGAGATGGATCTTTATCCCTGGACTTTCTTCGAGACAGTTTCCGACTATCTCTGGACTATTCTTTGGGATGGATCTTTGTCCCTCGACTTTCTTTAAGACAGTTTTCGACTATCTCTGGACTATTATTTGGGACGGATCTTTGTCCCTGGACTTTCTTCGTCACAGTTTTCCACTATCTCTGGAATGTTCTTTGGGACGGATCTTTGTCCCTGGGCTTTCTTTGAGATAGTTTCCGACTATCTTTGGATTGTTCTTTGGGACAGATCTTTGTCCCAGAACTTTCTTTGAGACAGTTGCCGACTTTCTCATGACTGTTCTTTGGGACAGATCTTTGTGCCTGGACTTTCTTCAAGAGAGTTTCCGACTATCTCTGGACTGTAATTTGGGACTAATCTTTGTTCGTGGACTTTTATCGAGACAATTTTCAACTATCTCTGGACTGTTCTTTGGGGCAGATCTTTGTCCCTGGACTTTCTTGGAAATAGTTTCCGACAATCTCTGGACTGTTATTTGGGACGGATCTTTGTCCCTGGACTTTTAATTATACAGTTGGAAACTATCTCTGGAATATTCTTTAGGACGGATCTTTTACCCTGGACTTTCTTCGAGACTGTTTCCGACTATCTATGGACTACTTTTTGGGACGGATCTTTGTCCCTGGACATTCTTCGAGACAGTTTCCGAGAATCTCTGGACTGTTCTTTGGGACGGATCTTTGACCCTGGACTTTCTTCGAGACTGTTTCCGACTATCTCTGGACTATTTTTTGGGACGGATCTTTGTCTCTGGACATTTTTCGAGACAGTTTCCGACTATCTCTGGACTATTCTTTGGGATGGATCTTTATCCCTGGACTTTCTTCGAGACAGTTTCCGACTATCTCTGGACTATTCTTTGGGATGGATCTTTGTCCCTCGACTTTCTTCAAGACAGTTTTCGACTATCTCTGGACTATTATTTGGGATGGATCTTTGTCCCTGGACTTTCTTCGTCACAGTTTTCCACTATCTCTGGAATGTTCTTTGGGACGGATCTTTGTCCCTGGGCTTTCTTTGAGATAGTTTCCGACTATCTCTGGATTGTTCTTTGGGACAGATCTTTGTCCCAGAACTGTCTTTGAGACAGTTGCCGACTTTCTCATGACTGTTCTTTGGGACGGATCTTTGTCCCTGGACTTTCTTCAAGATAGTTTCCGACTATCTCTGGACTGTTATTTGGGACGAATCTTTGTTCGTGGACTTTTATCGAGACAGTTTTCAACTATCTCTGGACTGTTCTTTGGGACGGATCTTTGTCCCTGGACTTTCTTGGAAATAGTTTCCGACAATCTCTGGACTGTTATTTGGGACGGATCTTTGTCCCTGGACTTTTATTTATACAGTTGGAAACTATCTTTGGAATATTCTTTAGGACAGATCTTTGACCCTGGACTTTCTTCGAGACTGTTTCCGACTATCTCTTGACTGTTATTTGGGACGGATCTTTGTCCCTGGACTTTTATTTATACAGTTGGAAACTATCTCTGGAATATTCTTTAGGACGGATCTTTGACCCTGGACTTTCTTCGAGACTGTTTCCGACTATCTCTGGACTATTTTTTGGGACGGATCTTTGTCTCTGGACATTCTTCGAGACAGTTTCCGACTATCTCTCGACTATTCTTTGAGATGGATCTTTATCCCTGGACTTTCTTCGAGACAGTTTCCGACTATCTCTGGACTATTCTTTGGGATGGATCTTTGTCCCTCGACTTTCTTCAAGACAGTTTTCGACTATCTCTGGACTATTATTTGGGACGGATCTTTGTCCCTGGACTTTCTTCGTCACAGTTTTCCACTATCTCTGGAATGTTCTTTGGGACGGATCTTTGTCCCTGGGCTTTCTTTGAGATAGTTTCCGACTATCTTTAGATTGTTCTTTGGGACAGATCTTTGTCCCAGAACTTTCTTTGAGACAGTTGCCGACTTTCTCATGACTGTTCTTTGGGACAGATCTTTGTGCCTGGACTTTCTTCAAGAGAGTTTCCGACTATCTCTGGACTGTAATTTGGGACTAATCTTTGTTCGTGGACTTTTATCGAGACAATTTTCAACTATCTCTGGACTGTTTTTTGGGACAGATCTTTGTCCCTGGACTTTCTTGGAAATAGTTTCCGACAATCTCTGGACTGTTATTTGGGACGGATCTTTGTCCCTGGACTTTTAATTATACAGTTGGAAACTATCTCTGGAATATTCTTTAGGACGGATCTTTTACCCTGGACTTTCTTCGAGACTGTTTCCGACTATCTCTGGACTACTTTTTGGGACGGATCATTGTCCCTGGACATTCTTCGAGACAGTTTCCGAGAATCTCTGGACTGTTCTTTGGGACGGATCTTTGACCCTGGACTTTCTTCGAGACTGTTTCCGACTATCTCTGGACTATTTTTTGGGACGGATCTTTGTCTCTGGACATTCTTCGAGACAGTTTCCGACTATCTCTGGACTATTCTTTGGGATGGATCTTTATCCCTGGACTTTCTTCGAGACAGTTTCCGACTATCTCTGGACTATTCTTTGGGATGGATCTTTGTCCCTCGACTTTCTTCAAGACAGTTTTCGACTATCTCTGGACTATTATTTGGGATGGATCTTTGTCCCTGGACTTTCTTCGTCAGAGTTTTCCACTATCTCTGGAATGTTCTTTGGGACGGATCTTTGTCCCTGGGCTTTCTTTGAGATAGTTTCCGACTATCTCTGGATTGTTCTTTGGGACAGATCTTTGTCCCAGAACTTTCTTTGAGACAGTTGCCGACTTTCTCATGACTGTTCTTTGGGACGGATCTTTGTCCCTGGACTTTCTTCAAGATAGTTTCCGACTATCTCTGGACTGTTATTTGGGACGAATCTTTGTTCGTGGACTTTTATCGAGACAGTTTTCAACTATCTCTGGACTGTTCTTTGGGACGGATCTTTGTCCCTGGACTTTCTTGGAAATAGTTTCCGACAATCTCTGGACTGTTATTTGGGACGGATCTTTGTCCCTGGACTTTTATTTATACAGTTGGAAACTATCTTTGGAATATTCTTTAGGACAGATCTTTGACCCTGGACTTTCTTCGAGACTGTTTCCGACTATCTCTGGACTATTTTTTGGGACGGATCTTTGTCCCTGGACATTCTTCGAGACCGTTTCCGAGAATCTCTGGACTGTTCTTTGGGACGGATCTTTGACCCTGGACTTTCTTCGAGACTGTTTCCGACTATCTCTGGACTATTTTTTGGGACGGATCTTTGTCCCTGGACATTCTTCGAGACAGTTTCCGACTATCTCTGGACTGTTATTTGTAACGGATCTTTGTCCCTGGACTTTCTTCTATATAGTTGGCGACTATCTCAGGACTATTCTTTGGGACGGATCTTTGTCCCTGGACTTTCTTCAAGATAGTTTCCGACTATCTCTGGACTGTTATTTGGGACGAATCTTTGTTCGTGGACTTTTATCGAGACAGTTTTCGACTATCTCAGGACTGTTCTTTGGGACAGTTCTTTGTCCCTGGACTTTCTTGGAAATAGTTTCCGACAATCTCTGGACTGTTATTTGGGACAAATCTTTGTCTTTGGACTTTCTTTTATACAGTTGGAAACTATCTCTGGAATATTCTTTGGGACGGATCTTTGACCCCGGACTTTCTTAGAGACTGTTTCCGACTATCTCTGGACTATTTTTTGGGACGGATCTTTGTCCCTGGACATTCTTCGAGACAGTTTCCGAGAATCTCTGGACTGTTCTTTGGGACGGATCTTTGACCCTGGACTTTCTTCGAGACTGTTTCCGACTATCTCTGGACTATTTTTTGGGACGGATCTTTGTCCCTGGACATTCTTCGAGACAGTTTCCGACTCATCTCTGGACTGTTATTTGTAACGGATCTTTGTCCCTGGACTTTCTTCTATATAGTTGGCGACAATCTCAGGACTATTCTTTGGGACGGATCTTTGTCCCTGGACTTTCTTCAAGATAGTTTCCGACTATCTCTGGACTGTTATTTGGGATGAATCTTTGTTCGTGGACTTTTATCGAGACATTTTTCGACTATCTCTGGAATGTTCTTTGGGACAGTTCTTTGTCCCTGGACTTTCTTGGAAATAGTTTCCGACAATCTCTGGACTGTTATTTGGGACAGATCTTTGTCTTTGGACTTTCTTTTATACAGTTGGAAACTATCTCTGGAATATTCTTTGGGACGGATCTTTGACCCTGGACTTTCTTCGAGACTATTTCCGACTATCTCTGGACTATTTTTTGGGACAGATCTTTGTCCCTGGACATTCTTCGAGACAGTTTCCGAGAATCTCTGGACTGTTATTTGGAACGGATCTTTGTCCCTGGACTATCTTCTATATAGTTGGCGACTATCTCAGGACTATTCTTTGGGACGGATCTTTGTCCCTGGACTTTCTTGGAGATAGTTTCCAACTATCTCTGTACTATTCTATGGGACGGATCTTTGTCCCTGGACTTTCTTGGAGATAGTTTCCGACTATCATTAGACTGTTATTTGGGACGGATCTTTGTGCCTGGACTTTCTTCTATATAGTTGGCGACTATCTCAGGACTATTCTTTGGGATGGATCTTTGTCCCTGGACTTTCTTCGAGACAGTTTCCAACTATCTCTGGACTATTCTTTAAGACGGAACTTTGTCTCTGGACATTCTTCGAGACAGTTTCCAACAATCTCTGGACTGTTCTTTGGGATGGGTCTTTGTCCCTGGACTTTCTTCGAGACAGTTTCCGACTTTCTCTGGACTATTCTTTGGGATGGATCTTTGTCCCTGGACTTTCTACGAGACAGTTGCCGACTTTCTCTTGACTGTTCTTTGGGACGGATCTTTGTCCCCGGACATTCTTCGAGACAGTTTCCTAGAATCTCTGGACTGTTCTTTGGGACGGATCTTTGTCCCTGGACTTTCTTGGAGATAGTTTCCAACTATCTCTGGACTATCCTTTGGGACGGATCTTTTTCCCTGAACTTTCTTGGAGATAGTTTCCGACTATCTCTGGACTGTTATTTGTAACGGATCTTTGTCCCTGGACTTTCTTCTATATAGTTGGCGACTATCTCAGGACTATTCTTTGGGACGGATCTTTGTCCCTGGACTTTCTTGGAGATAGTTTCCGACTATCTCTGGACTGTTATTTGGGACGAATCTTTGTTCGTGGACTTTTATCGAGACAGTTTTCAACTATCTCTGGACTGTTCTTTGGGACAGTTCTTTGTCCCTGGACTTTCTTGGAAATAGTTTCCGACAATCTCTGGACTGTTATTTGGGACAAATCTTTGTCTTTGGACTTTCTTTTATACAGTTGGAAACTATCTCTGGAATATTCTTTGGGACGGATCTTTGACCCTGGACTTTCTTCGAGACTGTTTCCGACTATCTCTGGACTATTTTTTGGGACGGATCTTTGTCCCTGGACTTTCTTCGAAACTGTTTCCGACTATCTCTGGACTATTTTTTGGGATGGATCTTTGTCCCTGGACATTCTTCGAGACAGTTTCCGAAAATCTCTGGACTGTTCTTTGGGACGGATCTTTGACCCTGGACTTTCTTCGAGACTGTTTCCGACTATCTCTGGACTATTTTTTGGGACGGATCTTTGTCCCTGGACATTCTTCGAAACAGTTTCCGACTATCTCTGGACTGTTATTTGTAATGGATCTTTGTCCCTGGACTTTCTTCTATATAGTTGGCGACTATCTCAGGACTATTCTTTGGGACGGATCTTTGTCCCTGGACTTTCTTCAAGATAGTTTCCGACTATCTCTGGACTGTTATTTGGGACGAATCTTTGTTCGTGGACTTTTATCGAGACAGTTTTCAACTATCTCTAGACTGTTCTTTTGGATAGATCTTTGCCCCTGGACTTTCTTGGAAATAGTTTCCGACAATCTCTGGGATTTTATTTGAGACGGATCTTTGTCCCTGGACTTTTATTTATACAGTTGGAAACTATCTCTGGAATATTCTTTAGGACGGATCTTTGACCCTGGACTTTCTTCGAGACTGTTTCCGACTATCTCTGGACTATTTTTTGGGACGGATCTTTGTCCCTGGACATTCTTCGAGACAGTTTCCGAGAATCTCTGGACTGTTCTTTGGGACGGATCTTTGACCCTGGACTTTCTTCGAGACTATTTCCGACTATCTCTGGACTATTTTTTGGGACGGATCTTTGTCCCGGGACATTCTTCGAGACAGTTTCCTACTATCTCTGGACTGTTATTTGTAACGGATCTTTGTCCCTGGACTTTCTTCTATATAGTTGGCGACTATCTCAGGACTATTCTTTGGGACGGATCTTTGTCCCTGGACTTTCTTCAAGATAGTTTCCGACTATCGCTGGACTGTTATTTGGGACGAATCTTTGTTCGAGGACTTTTATCGAGACAGTTTTCGACTATCTCTGGACTGTTGTTTGGGACAGTTCTTTGTCCCTGGACTTTCTTGGAAATAGTTTCCGACAATCTCAGGACTGTTATTTGGGACAAATCTTTGTCTTTGGACTTTCTTTTATACAGTTGGAAACTATCTCTGGAATATTCTTTGGGACGGATCTTTGACCCTGGACTTTCTTCGAGACTATTTCCGACTATCTCTGGACTATTTTTTGGGATGGATCTTTGTCCCTGGACATTCTTCGAGACAGTTTCCGAGAATCTCTGGACTGTTATTTGGAACGGATCTTTGTCCCTGGACTTTCTTCTATATAGTTGGCGACTATCTCAGTACTATTCTTTGGGACGGATCTTTGTCCCTGGACTTTCTTGGAGATAGTTTCCAACTATCTCTGTACTATTCTATGGGACGGATCTTTGTCCCAGGACTTTCTTGGAGAAAGTTTCCGACTATCATTAGACTGTTATTTGTGACGGATCTTTGTGCCTGGACTTTCTTCTATATAGTTGGCGACTATCTCAGGACTATTCTTTGGGATGGATCTTTGTCCCTGGACTTACTTCGAGACAGTTTCCGACTATCTCTGGACTATTCTTTAAGACGGATCTTTGTCTCAGGACATTCTTCGAGACAGTTTCCGACAATCTCCGGACTGTTCTTTGGGATGGGTCTTTGTCCTTGGACTTTCTTCGAGACAGTTTCCGTCTTTCTCTGGACTATTCTTTGGGATGGATCTTTGTCCCTGGACTTTCTTTGAGACAGTTGCCGACTTTCTCTTGACTGTTCTTTGGGACGGATCTTTGTCCCCGGACATTCTTCCAGACAGTTTCCTAGAATCTCTGGACTGTTCTTTGGGACGGATCTTTGTCCCTGGACTTTCTTGGAGATAGTTTCCAACTATCTCTGGACAATCCTTTGGGACGGATCTTTGTCCCTGAACTTTCTTGGAGATAGTTTCCGACTATCTCTGGACTGTTATTTGTAACGGATCTTTGTCCCTGGACTTTCTTCTATATAGTTGGCGACTATCTCAGGACTTTTCTTCGGGACGGATCTTTGTCCCTGGACTTTCTTGAAGATAGTTTCCGACTATCTCTGGACTGTTATTTGGGACGAATCTTTGTTCGTGGACTTTTATCGAGACAGTTTTCAACTATCTCTGGACTGTTCTTTGGGACAGATCTTTGTCCCTGGACTTTCTTGGAAATAGTTTCCGACAATCTCTGGACTGTTATTTGGGACGGATCTTTGTCCCTGGACTTTTATTTATACAGTTGGAAACTATCTCTGGAATATTCTTTAGGACGGATCTTCGACCCTGGACTTTCTTCGAGACTGTTTCCGACTATCTCTGGACTATTTTTTGGGACGGATCTTTGTCCCTGGACATTCTTTGAGACAGGTTCCGAGAATCTCTGGACTGTTCTTTGGGACGGATCTTTGACCCTGGACTTTCTTCGAGACTGTTTCCGACTATCTCTGGACTATTTTTTGGGAGGGATCTTTCTCCCTAAACATTCTTCGAGACAGTTTCCGAGAATCTCTGGACTGTTCTTTGGGACGGATCTTTGACCCTGGACTTTCTTCGAGACTGTTTCCGACTATCTCTGGACTATTTTTTGGGACGGATCTTTGTCCCTGGACATTCTTCGAGACAGTTTTCGACTATCTCTGGACTGTTATTTGTAACGGATCTTTGTCCCTGGACTTTCTTCCATATAGTTGGCGACTATCTCAGGACTATTCTTTGGGACGGATCTTTGTCCCTGGACTTTTTTCAAGATAGTTTCCGACTATCTCTGGACTGTTATTTGGGACGAATCTTTGTTCGTGGACTTTTATCGAGACAGTTTTCAACTATCTCTGGACTGTTCTTTGGGACAGATCTTTGTCCCTGGACTTTCTTAGAAATAGTTTCCGACATTCTCTGGACTGTTATTTGGGACGGATCTTTGTCCCTGGACTTTTATTTATACAGTTGGAAACTATCTCTGGAATATTCTTTGGGACGGATCTTTGACCCTGGACTTTCTTCGAGACTATTTCCGACTATCTATGGACTATTTTTTGGGACGGATCTTTGTCCCGGGACATTCTTCTAGACAGTTTCCGACTATCTCTGGACTGTTATTTGTAATGGATCTTTGTCCCTGGACTTTCTTCTATATAGTTGGCGACTATCTCAGGACTATTCTTTGGGACGGATCTTTGTCCCTGGACTTTCAACAAGATAGTTTCCGACTATCTCTGGACTGTTATTTGGGACGAATCTTTGTTCGTGGACTTTTATCGAGACAGTTTTCGACTATCTCTGGACTGTTGTTTGGGACAGTTCTTTGTCCCTGGACTTTCTTGGAAATAGTTTCCGACAATCTCTGGACTGTTATTTGGGACAAATCTTTGTCTTTGGACTTTCTTTTATACAGTTGGAAACTATCTCTGGAATATTCTTTGGGACGGATCTTTGACCCTGGACTTTCTTCGAGACTGTTTCCGACTATCTCTGGACTATTTTTTGGGACGGATCTTTGTCCCCGGACATTCTTCGAGACAGTTTCCGAGAATCTCTGGACTGTTATTTGGAACGGATCTTTGTCCCTGGACTTTCTTCTATATAGTTGGCGACTATCTCAGGACTATTCTTTGGGACGGATCTTTGTCCCTGGACTTTCTTGGAGATAGTTTCCAACTATCTCTGGATTATTCTATGGGACGGATCTTTGTCCCTGGACTTTCTTGGAGATAGTTTCCGACTATCTTTAGACTGTTATTTGGGACGGATCTTTGTCCCTGGACATTCTTCTATATAGTTGGCGACTATCTCAGGACAATTCTTTGGGATGGATCTTTGTCCCTGGACTTTCTTCGAGACAGTTTCCGACTATCTCTGGACTATTCTTTAAGACGGATCTTTGTCTCTGGACATTCTTCGAGACAGTTTCCGACAATCTCTGGACTGTTCTTTGGGATGGGTCTTTGTCCTTGGACTTTTTTCGAGACAGTTTCCGACTATCTCTGGACTATTCTTTGGGATGGATCTTTATCCCTGGACTTTCTTCGAGACAGTTTCCGACTATCTCTGGACTATTCTTTGGGATGGATCTTTGTCCCTCGACTTTCTTCAAGACAGTTTTCGACTATCTCAGGACTGTTATTTGGGACGGATCTTTGGCCTTGGACTTTTATCGAGACAGTTTTCGACTATCTCTGGACTATTATTTGGGACGGATCTTTGTCCCTGGACTTTCTTCGTCACAATTTTCCATTATCTCTGGATTGTTCTTTGGGACAGATCTTTGTCCCAGAACTTTCTTTGAGACAGTTGCCGACTTTCTCATGACTGTTCTTTGGGACGGATCTTTGTCCCTGGACTTTCTTCAAGATAGTTTCCGACTATCTCTGGACTGTTATTTGGGACGAATCTTTGTTCGTGGACTTTTATCGAGACAGTTTTCAACTATCTCTGGAATATTCTTTAGGACGGATCTTCGACCCTGGACTTTCTTCGAGACTGTTTCCGACAATCTCTGGACTGTTATTTGGGACGGATCTTTGTCCCTGGACTTTTATTTATACAGTTGGAAACTATCTCTGAAATATTCTTTAGGACGGATCTTTGACCCAGGACTTTCTTCGAGACTGTTTCCGACTATCTCTGGACTATTTTTTGGGACGGATCTTGGTCCCTGGACATTCTTCGAGACAGTTTCCGAGAATCTCTGGACTGTTCTTTGGGACGGATCTTTGACCCTGGACTTTCTTCGAGACTGTTTCCGACTATCTCTGGACTATTTCTTGGGACGGATCTTTGTCCCTGGACATTCTTCGAGGCAGTTTCCGACTATCTCTGGACTGTTATTTGTAACGGATCTTTGTCCTTGCACTTTCTTCTATATAGTTGGCGACTATCTCAGGACTATTCTTTGGGACGGATCTTTGTCCCTGGACTTTCTTGGAGATAGTTTTTGACTATCTCTGGACTGTTATTTGGGACGAATCTTTGTTCGTGGACTTTTATCGAGACAGTTTTCAACTATCTCTGGACTGTTCTTTGGGACAGATCTTTGTCCCTGGACTTTCTTGGAAATAATTTCCGACAATCTCTGGACTGTTATTTGGGACGGATCTTTGTCCCTGGACCTTTATTTATACAGTTGGAAACTATCTCTGGAATATTCTTTAGGACGGATCTTTGACCCTGGACTTTCTTCGAGACTGTTTCCGACTATCTCTGGACTATTTTTTGGGACGGATCTTTGTCCCTGGACATTCTTCGAGACAGTTTCCGAGAATCTCTGGACTGTTCTTTGGGACGGATCTTTGACCCTGGACTTTCTTCGAGACTGTTTCCGACTATCTCTGGACTATTTTTTGGGACGGATCTTTGTCCCTGGACATTCTTCGAGGCAGTTTCCGACTATCTCTGGACTGTTATTTGTAACGGATCTTTGTCCTTGGACTTTCTTCTATATAGTTGGCGACTATCTCAGGACTATTCTTTGGGACGGATCTTTGTCCCTGGACTTTCTTGGAGATAGTTTTTGACTATCTCTGGACTGTTAATTGGGACGAATCTTTGTTCGTGGACTTTTATCGAGACAGTTTTCAACTATCTCTGGACTGTTCTTTGGGACAGATCTTTGTCCCTGGACTTTCTTGGAAATAATTTCCGACAATCTCTGGACTGTTATTTGGGACGGATCTTTGTCCCTGGACCTTTATTTATACAGTTGGAAACTATCTCTGGAATATTCTTTAGGACGGATCTTTGACCCTGGACTTTCTTCGAGACTGTTTCCGACTATCTCTGGACTATTTTTTGGGACGGATCTTTGTCCCTGGACATTCTTCGAGACAGTTTCCGAGAATCTCTGGACTGTTCTTTGGGACGGATCTTTGACCCTGGACTTTCTTCGAGACTGTTTCCGACTATCTCTGGACTATTTTTTGGGACGGATCTTTGTCCCTGGACATTCTTCGAGGCAGTTTCCGACTATCTCTGGACTGTTATTTGTAACGGATCTTTGTCCTTGGACTTTCTTCTATATAGTTGGCGACTATCTCAGGACTATTCTTTGGGACGGATCTTTGTCCCTGGACTTTCTTGGAGATAGTTTTTTACTATCTCTGGACTGTTATTTGGGACGAATCTTTGTTCGTGGACTTTTATCGAGACAATTTTCAACTATCTCTGGACTGTTCTTTGGGACAGATCTTTGTCCCTGGACTTTCTTGGAAATAATTTCCGATAAACTCTGGACTGTTATTTGGGACGGATCTTTGTCCCTGGACTTTTATTTATACAGTTGGAAACTATCTCTGGAATATTCTTTAGGACGGATCTTTGACCCTGGACTTTCTTCGAGACTGTTTCCGACTATCTCTGGACTATTTTTTGGGACGGATCTTTGTCCCTGGACATTCTTCGAGACAGTTTCCGAGAATCTCTGGACTGTTCTTTGGGACGGATCTTTGACCCTGGACTTTCTTCGAGACTATTTCCGACTATCTCTGGACTATTTTTTGGGACGGATCTTTGTCCCTGGACATTCTTCGAGACAGTTTCCGACTATCTCTGGACTATTCTTTGGGATGGATCTTTATCCCTGGACTTTCTTCGAGAGAGTTTCCGACTATCTCTGGACTATTCTTTGGGATGGATCTTTGTCCCTCGACTTTCTTCAAGACAGATTTCGACTATCTTTGGACTATTATTTGGGATGGATCTTTGTCCTTGGACTTTCTTCGTCACAGTTTTCCACTATCTCTGGAATGTTCTTTGGGACGGATCTTTGTCCCTGGGCTTTCTTTAAGATAGTTTCCGACTATCTCTGGATTGTTCTTTGGGACAGATCTTTGTCCCAGAACTTTCTTTGAGACAGTTGCCGACTTTCTCATGACTGTTCTTTGGGACGGATCTTTGTCCCTGGACTTTCTTCAAGATAGTTTCCGACTATCTCTGGACTGTTATTTGGGACGAATCTTTGTTCGTGGACTTTTATCGAGACAGTTTTCTACTATCTCTGGACTGTTCTTTGGGACAGTTCTTTGTCCCTGGACTTTCTTGGAAATAGTTTCCGACAATCTCTGGACTGTTATTTGGGACAAATCTTTGTCTTTGGACTTTCTTTTATACAGTTGGAAACTATCTCTGGACTATTTTTTGGGACGGATCTTTGTCCCGGGACATTCTTCGAGACAGTATCCGACTATCTCTGGACTGTTATTTGTAACGGATCTTTGTCCCTGGACTTTCTTCTATATAGTTGGCGACTATCTCAGGACTATTCTTTGGGACGGATCTTTGTCCCTGGACTTTCTTCAAGATAGTTTCCGACTATCGCTGGACTGTTATTTGGGACGAATCTTTGTTCGTGGACTTTTATCGAGACAGTTTTCGACTATCTCTGGACTGTTGTTTGGGACAGTTCTTTGTCCCTGGACTCTCTTGGAAATAGTTTCCGACAATCTGAGGACTGTTATTTGGGACAAATCTTTGTCTTTGGACTTTCTTTTATACAGTTGGAAACTATCTCTGGAATATTCTTTGGGACGGATCTTTGACCCTGGACTTTCTTCGAGACTGTTTCCGACTATCTCTGGACTATTTTTTGGGATGGATCTTTGTCCCTGGACATTCTTCGAGACAGTTTCCGAGAATCTCTGGACTGTTATTTGGAACGGATCTTTGTCCCTGGACTTTCTTCTATATAGTTGGCGACTATCTCAGGACTATTCTTTGGGACGGATCTTTGTCCCTGGACTTTCTTGGAGATAGTTTCCAACTATCTCTGTACAATTCAATGGGACGGATCTTTGTCCCAGGACTTTCTTGGAGAAAGTTTCCGACTATCATTAGACTGTTATTTGGGACGGATCTTTGTGCCTGGACTTTCTTCTATATAGTTGGCGACTATCTCAGGACTATTCTTTGGGATGGATCTTTCTCCCTGGACTTTCTTCGAGACAGTTTCCGACTATCTCTGGACTATTCTTTAAGACGGATCTTTGTCTCTGGACATTCTTCGAGGGAGTTTCCGACAATCTCTGGACAGTTCTTTGGGATGGGTCTTTGTCCTTGGACTTTCTTCGAGACAGTTTCCGTCTTTCTCTGGACTATTCTTTGGGATGGATCTTTGTCCCTGGACTTTCTTCTATATAGTTGGCGACTATCTCAGGACTTTTCTTCGGGACGGATCTTTGTCCCTGGACATTCTTCGAGACAGTTTCCGAGAATCTCTGGACTGTTCTTTGGGACGGATCTTTGACCCTGGACTTTCTTCGAGACTGTTTCCGACTATCTCTGGACTATTTTTTGAGACGGATCTTTGTCCCTGGACATTCTTCGAGACAGTTTCCGACTATCTCTGGACTGTTATTTGTAACGGATCTTTGTCCCTGGACTTTCTTCTATATAGTTGGCGACTATCTCAGGACTATTCTTTGGGACGGATCTTTGTCCCTGGACTTTTTTCAAGATAGTTTCCGACTATCTCTGGACTGTTATTTGGGACGAATCTTTGTTCGTGGACTTTTATCGAGACAGTTTTCAACTATCTCTGGACTGTTCTTTGGGACAGATCTTTGTCCCTGGACTTTCTTGGAAATAGTTTCCGACATTCTCTGGACTGTTATTTGGGACGGATCTTTGTCCCTGGACTTTTATTTATACAGTTGGAAACTATCTTTGGAATATTCTTTAGGACGGATCTTTGACCCTGGACTTTCTTCGAGACTGTTTCCGACTATCTCTGGACTATTTTTTGGGACGGATCTTTGTCCCTGGACATTCTTTGAGACAGGTTCCGAGAATCTCTGGACTGTTCTTTGGGACGGATCTTTGACCCTGGACTTTCTTCGAGACTGTTTCCGACTATCTCTGGACTATGTTTTGGGACGGATCTTTGTCCTTGGACATTCTTCGAGACAGTTTCCGAGAATCTCTGGACTGTTCTTTGGGACGGATCTTTGACCCTGGACTTTCTTCGAGACTGTTTCCGACTATCTCTGGACTATTTTTTGGGACGGATCTTTGTCCCTGGAAATTCTTCGAGACAGTTTCCGACTATCTCTGGACTGTTATTTGTAATGGATCTTTGTCCCTGGACTTTCTTCTATATAGTTGGCGACTATCTCAGGACTATTCTTTGGGACGGATCTTTGTCCCTGGACTTTTTTCAAGATAGTTTCCGACTATCTCTGGACTGTTATTAGGGACGAATCTTTGTTCGTGGACTTTTATCGAGACAGTTTTCAACTATCTCTGGACTGTTCTTTGGGACAGATCTTTGTCCCTGGACTTTCTTGGAAATAGTTTCCGACATTCTCTGGACTGTTATTTGGGACGGATCTTTGTCCCTGGACTTTTATTTATACAGTTGGAAACTATCTCTTGAATATTCTTTAGGACGGATCTTTGACCCTGGACTTTCTTCGAGACTGTTTCCGACTATCTCTGGACTATTTTTTGGGACGGATCTTTGTCCCTGGACATTCTTCGAGACAGTTTCCGAGAATCTCTGGACTGTTCTTTGGGACGGATCTTTGCCCCGGAGTTTCTTCGAGACTATTTCCGACTATCTATGGACTATTTTTTGGGACGGATCTTTGTCCCGGGACATTCTTCTAGAGAGTTTCCGACTATCTCTGGACTGTTATTTGTAATGGATCTTTGTCCCTGGACTTTCTTCTATATAGTTGGCGACTATCTCAGGACTATTCTTTGGGACGGATCTTTGTCCCTGGACTTTCTTCAAGATAGTTTCCGACTATCTCTGGACTGTTATTTGGGACGAATCTTTGTTCGTGGACTTTTATCGAGACAGTTTTCGACTATCTCTGGACTGTTGTTTGGGACAGTTCTTTGTCCCTGGACTTTCTTGGAAATAGTTTCCGACAATCTCTGGACTGTTATTTGGGACAAATCTTTGTCTTTGGACTTTCTTTTATACAGTTGGAAACTATCTCTGGAATATTCTTTGGGACGGATCTTTGACCCTGGACTTTCTTCGAGACTGTTTCCGACTATCTCTGGACTATTTTTTGGGACGGATCTTTGTCCCTGGACATTCTTTGAGACAGGTTCCGAGAATCTCTGGACTGTTCTTTGGGACGGATCTTTGTCCCTGGACTTTTTTCAAGATAGTTTCCGACTATCTCTGGACTGTTATTTGGGACGAATCTTTGTTCGTGGACTTTTATCGAGACAGTTTTCAACTATCTCTGGACTGTTCTTTGGGACAGATCTTTGTCCCTGACTTTCTTGGAAATAGTTTCCGACATTCTCTGGACTGTTATTTGGGACGGATCTTTGTCCCTGGACTTTTATTTATACAGTTGGAAACTATCTTTGGAATATTCTTTAGGACGGATCTTTGACCCTGGACTTTCTTCGAGACTGTTTCCGACTATCTCTGGACTATTTTTTGGGACGGATCTTTGTCCCTGGACATTCTTTGAGACAGGTTCCGAGAATCTCTGGACTGTTCTTTGGGACGGATCTTTGACCCTGGACTTTCTTCGAGACTGTTTCCTACTATCTCTGGACTATTTTTTGGGACGGATCTTTGTCCTTGGACATTCTTCGAGACAGTTTCCGAGAATCTCTGGACTGTTCTTTGGGACGGATCTTTGACCCTGGACTTTCTTCGAGACTGTTTCCGACTATCTCTGGACTATTTTTTGGGACGGATCTTTGTCCCTGGACATTCTTCGAGACAGTTTCCGACTATCTCTGGACTGTTATTTGTAACGGATCTTTGTCCCTGGACTTTCTTCTATATAGTTGGCGACTATCTCAGGACTATTCTTTGGGACGGATCTTTGTCCCTGGACTTTTTTCAAGATAGTTTCCGACTATCTCTGGACTGTTATTTGGGACGAATCTTTGTTCGTGGACTTTTATCGAGACAGTTTTCAACTATCTCTGGACTGTTCTTTGGGACAGATCTTTGTCCCTGACTTTCTTGGAAATAGTTTCCGACATTCTCTGGACTGTTATTTGGGACGGATCTTTGTCCCTGGACTTTTATTTATACAGTTGGAAACTATCTTTGGAATATTCTTTAGGACGGATCTTTGACCCTGGACTTTCTTCGAGACTGTTTCCGACTATCTCTGGACTATTTTTTGGGACGGATCTTTGTCCCTGGACATTCTTTGAGACAGGTTCCGAGAATCTCTGGACTGTTCTTTGGGACGGATCTTTGACCCTGGACTTTCTTCGAGACTGTTTCCGACTATCTCTGGACTATTTTTTGGGACGGATCTTTGTCCCTGGACATTCTTCGAGACAGTTTCCGACTATCTCTGGACTGTTATTTGTAACGGATCTTTGTCCCTGGACTTTCTTCTATATAGTTGGCGACTATCTCAGGACTATTCTTTGGGACGGATCTTTGTCCCTGGACTTTTTTCAAGATAGTTTCCGACTATCTCTGGACTGTTATTTGGGACGAATCTTTGTTCGTGGACTTTTATCGAGACAGTTTTCGACTATCTCTGGACTGTTGTTTGGGACAGTTCTTTGTCCCTGGACTTTCTTGGAAATAGTTTCCGACAATCTCTGGACTGTTATTTGGGACAAATCTTTGTCTTTGGACTTTCTTTTATACAGTTGGAAACTATCTCTGGAATATTCTTTGGGACGGATCTTTGACCCTGGACTTTCTTCGAGACTGATTCCGACTATCTCTGGACTATTTTTTGGGACGGATCTTTGTCCCTGGACATTCTTTGAGACAGGTTCCGAGAATCTCTGGACTGTTCTTTGGGACGGATCTTTGTCCCTGGACTTTTTTCAAGATAGTTTCCGACTATCTCTGGACTGTTATTTGGGACGAATCTTTGTTCGTGGACTTTTATCGAGACAGTTTTCATCTATCTCTGGACTGTTCTTTGGGACAGATCTTTGTCCCTGACTTTCTTGGAAATAGTTTCCGACATTCTCTGGACTGTTATTTGGGACGGATCTTTGTCCCTGGACTTTTATTTATACAGTTGGAAACTATCTTTGGAATATTCTTTAGGACGGATCTTTGACCCTGGACTTTCTTCGAGACTGTTTCCGACTATCTCTGGACTATTTTTTGGGACGGATCTTTGTCCCTGGACATTCTTTGAGACAGGTTCCGAGAATCTCTGGACTGTTCTTTGGGACGGATCTTTGACCCTGGACTTTCTTCGAGACTGTTTCCGACTATCTCTGGACTATTTTTTGGGACGGATCTTTGTCCTTGGACATTCTTCGAGACAGTTTCCGAGAATCTCTGGACTGTTCTTTGGGACGGATCTTTGACCCTGGACTTTCTTCGAGACTGTTTCCGACTATCTCTGGACTATTTTTTGGGACGGATCTTTGTCCCTGGACATTCTTCGAGACAGTTTCCGACTATCTCTGGACTGTTATTTGTAACGGATCTTTGTCCCTGGACTTTCTTCTATATAGTTGGCGACTATCTCAGGACTATTCTTTGGGACGGATCTTTGTCCCTGGACTTTTTTCAAGATAGTTTCCGACTATCTCTGGACTGTTATTTGGGACGAATCTTTGTTCGTGGACTTTTATCGAGACAGTTTTCAACTATCTCTGGACTGTTCTTTGGGACAGATCTTTGTCCCTGGACTTTCTTGGAAATAGTTTCCGACATTCTCTGGACTGTTATTTGGGACGGATCTTTGTCCCTGGACTTTTATTTATACAGTTGGAAACTATCTCTGGAATATTCTTTAGGACGGATCTTTGACCCTGGACTTTCTTCGAGACTGTTTCCGACTATCTCTGGACTATTTTTTGGGAAGGATCTTTGTCCCTGGACATTCTTCGAGACAGTTTCCGAGAATCTCTGGACTGTTCTTTGGGACGGATCTTTGCCCCGGAGTTTCTTCGAGACTATTTCCGACTATCTATGGACTATTTTTTGGGACGGATCTTTGTCCCGGGACATTCTTCTAGACAGTTTCCGACTATCTCTGGACTGTTATTTGTAATGGATCTTTGTCCCTGGACTTTCTTCTATATAGTTGGCGACTATCTCAGGACTATTCTTTGGGACGGATCTTTGTCCCTGGACTTTCTTCAAGATAGTTTCCGACTATCTCTGGACTGTTATTTGGGACGAATCTTTGTTCGTGGACTTTTATCGAGACAGTTTTCGACTATCTTTGGACTGTTGTTTGGGACAGTTCTTTGTCCCTGGACTTTCTTGGAAATAGTTTCCGACAATCTCTGGACTGTTATTTGGGACAAATCTTTGTCTTTGGACTTTCTTTTATACAGTTGGAAACTATCTCTGGAATATTCTTTGGGACGGATCTTTGACCCTGGACTTTCTTCGAGACTGTTTCCGACTATCTCTGGACTATTTTTTGGGACGGATCTTTGTCCCTGGACATTCTTTGAGACAGGTTCCGAGAATCTCTGGACTGTTCTTTGGGACGGATCTTTGACCCTGGACTTTCTTCGAGACTGTTTCCGACTATCTCTGGACTATTTTTTGGGACGGATCTTTGTCCCTGGACATTCTTCGAGACAGTTTCCGAGAATCTCTGGACTGTTCTTTGGGACGGATCTTTGACCCTGGACTTTCTTCGAGACTGTTTCCGACTATCTCTGGACTATTTTTTGGGACGGATCTTTGTCCCTGGACATTCTTCGAGACAGTTTCCGACTATCTCTGGACTGTTATTTGTAACGGATCTTTGTCCCTGGACTTTCTTCTATATAGTTGGCGACTATCTCAGGACTATTCTTTGGGACGGATCTTTGTCCCTGGACTTTTTTCAAGATAGATTCCGACTATCTCTGGACTGTTATTTGGGACGAATCTTTGTTCGTGGACTTTTATCGAGACAGTTTTCAACTATCTCTGGACTGTTCTTTGGGACAGATCTTTGTCCCTGGACTTTCTTGGAAATAGTTTCCGACATTCTCTGGACTGTTAATTGGGACGGATCTTTGTCCCTGGACTTTTATTTATACAGTTGGAAACTATCTCTGGAATATTCTTTAGGACGGATCTTTGACCCTGGACTTTCTTCGAGACTGTTTCCGACTATCTCTGGACTAGTTTTTGGGACGGATCTTTGTCCCTGGACATTCTTCGAGACAGTTTCCGAGAATCTCTGGACTGTTATTTGGAACGGATCTTTGTCCCTGGACTTTCTTCTATATAGTTGGCGACTATCTCAGGACTATTCTTTGGGACGGATCTTTGTCCCTGGACTTTCTTGGAGATAGTTTCCAACTATCTCTGTACTATTCTATGGGACGGATCTTTGTCCCTGGACTTTCTTGGAGATAGTTTCCGACTATCATTAGACTGTTATTTGGGACGGATTTTTGTGCTTGGACTTTCTTCTATATAGTTGGCGACTATCTCAGGACTATTCTTTGGGATGGATCTTTGTCCCTGGACTTTCTTCGAGACAGTTTCCGACTATCTCTGGACTGTTATTTGTAATGGATCTTTGTCCCTGGACTTTCTTCTATATAGTTGGCGACTATCTCAGGACTATTTTTTGGGACGGATCTTTGTCCCGGGACATTCTTCGAGACAGTTTCCGACTATGTCTGGACTGTTATTTGTAACGGATCTTTGTCCCTGGACTTTCTTCTATATAGTTGGCGACTATCTCAGGACTATTCTTCGGGACGGATCTTTGTCCCTGGACTTTCTTCAAGATAGTTTCCGACTATCGTTGGACTGTTATTTGGGACGAATCTTTGTTCGTGGACTTTTATCGAGACAGTTTTCGACTATCTCTGGACTGTTGTTTGGGACAGTTCTTTGTCCCTGGACTTTCTTGGAAATAGTTTCCGACAATCTCAGGACTGTTATTTGGGACAAATCTTTGTCTTTGGACTTTCTTTTATACAGTTGGAAACTATCTGTGGAATATTCTTTGGGACGGATCTTTGACCCTGGAGTTCCTTTGAGACTGTTTCCGACTATCTCTGGACTATTTTTTGGGATGGATCTTTGTCCCTGGACATTCTTCGAGACAGTTTCCGAGAATCTCTGGACTGTTATTTGGAACGGATCTTTGTCCCTGGACTTTGTTCTATATAGTTGGCGACTATCTCTGGATTATTCTTTGGGACGGATCTTTGACCCTGGACTTTCTTCGAGACTGTTTTCGACTATCTCTGGACTATTTTGTGGGACGGATCTTTATCCCTGGACATTCTTCGAGACAGTTTCCGAGAATCTCTGGACTGTTCTTTGGGACGGATCTTTGTTCCTGGACTTTCTACGAGAAAGTTTCCGACTATCTCTGGACTATTCTTTGGGATGGATCTTTGTCCCTGGACTTTCTTCGAGACAGTTTTCCACTATCTCTGGACTGTTATTTGGGACGGATCTTTGTCCTTGGACTTTTATCGAGACAGTTTTCGACTATCTATGGACTATTATTTGGGATGGATCTTTGTCCCTGGACTTTCTTCGTCACTATTTTCCACTATCTCTGGACTGTTCTTTGGGACAGATCTTTGTCCTGGAACTTTCTTTGAGACAGTTGCCGACTTTCTCTTGACTGTTCTTTGGGACGGATCTTTGTCCATGGACTTTCTTCGAGATAGTTTCTGACTATCTCTGGACTGTTATTTGGGACGGATCTTTGTCCGTGGACTTTTATCGAGACAGTTTTCGACTATCTCTGGACTGTTCTTTGGGACAGATCTTTGTCCCTGGACTTTCTTGGAAATAGTTTCCGACAATCTCTGGACTGTTATTTGGGACGGATCTTTGTCCCTGGACTTACTTTTCTACAGTTGGAAACTATCTCTGGATTATTCTTTGGGACGGATCTTTGACCCTGGACTTTCTTCGAGACTGTTTTCGACTATCTCTGGACTATTTTGTGGGACGGATCTTTGTCCCTGGACATTCTTCGAGACAGTTTCCGAGAATCTCTGGACTGTTCTTTGGGACGGATCTTTGTCCCTAAACTTTCTTGGAGATAGTTTCTAACTATCTCTGGACAATTCTTTGGGACGGATCTTTGTCCCTGGACTTTCTTGGAGATAGTTTCCGACTATCTCTGGACTGTTATTTGGAACGGATCTTTGTCCCTGGACTTTCTTCTATATAGTTGGCGACAATCTGACTATTCTTTGGGATGGATCTTTGTCCCTGGACTTTCTTTGAGACAGTTTCCGACTATCTCTAGACTATTCTTTAAGACGGATCTTTGTCTCTGGACATTCTTCGAGACAGTTTCCGACAATCTCTGGACTGTTCTTTGGGATAGGTCTTTGTCCCTGGACTTTCTTCGAGACTGTTTCCGACTATGTCTAGACTATTTTTTGGGACGGATCTTTGTCCCTGGACATTCTTCGAGACAAATTCCGAGAATCTCTGGACTGTTCTTTGGGACGGATCTTTGTCCCTGGACTTTCTTCGAGAAAGTTTCCGACTATCTCTGGACTATTCTTTGGGATGGATCTTTGTCCCTGGACTTTCTTCGAGACAGTTTCCGACAATCTCTGGACTGTTCTTTGGGACAGATCTTTGTCCTGGAACTTTCTTTGAGACAGTTGCCGACTTTCTCTTGACTGTTCTTTGGGACGGATCTTTGTCCCTGGACTTCTTCGAGATAGTTTCCGACTATCTCTGGACTGTTATTTGGGACGGATCTTTGTCCGTGGACTTTTATCGAGACAGTTTTCGACTATCTATGGACTATTATTTGGGATGGATCTTTGTCCCTGGACTTTCTTCGTCACTATTTTCCACTATCTCTGGACTGTTCTTTGGGACAGATCTTTGTCCTGGAACTTTCTTTGAGACAGTTGCTGACTTTCTCTTGACTGTTCTTTGGGACGGATCTTTGTCCATGGACTTTCTTCGAGATAGTTTCTGACTATCTCTGGACTGTTATTTGGGACGGATCTTTGTCCGTGGACTTTTATCGAGACAGTTTTCGACTATCTCTGGACTGTTCTTTGGGACAGATCTTTGTCCCTGGACTTTCTTGGAAATAGTTTCCGAGAATCTCTGGACTGTTATTTGGAACGGATCTTTGTCCCTGGACTTTCTTCTATATAGTTGGCGACTATCTCAGGACTATTCTTTGGGACGGATCTTTGTCCCTGGACTTTCTTGGAGATAGTTTCCAACTATCTCTGTACTATTCTATGGGACGGATCTTTGTCCCTGGACTTTCTTGGAGATAGTTTCCGACTATCATTAGACTGTTATTTGGGACGGATTTTTGTGCTTGGACTTTCTTCTATATAGTTGGCGACTATCTCAGGACTATTCTTTGGGATGGATCTTTGTCCCTGGACTTTCTTCGAGACAGTTTCCGACTATCTCTGGACTGTTATTTGTAATGGATCTTTGTCCCTGGACTTTCTTCTATATAGTTGGCGACTATCTCAGGACTATTTTTTGGGACGGATCTTTGTCCCGGGACATTCTTCGAGACAGTTTCCGACTATGTCTGGACTGTTATTTGTAACGGATCTTTGTCCCTGGACTTTCTTCTATATAGTTGGCGACTATCTCAGGACTATTCTTCGGGACGGATCTTTGTCCCTGGACTTTCTTCAAGATAGTTTCCGACTATCGTTGGACTGTTATTTGGGACGAATCTTTGTTCGTGGACTTTTATCGAGACAGTTTTCGACTATCTCTGGACTGTTGTTTGGGACAGTTCTTTGTCCCTGGACTTTCTTGGAAATAGTTTCCGACAATCTCAGGACTGTTATTTGGGACAAATCTTTGTCTTTGGACTTTCTTTTATACAGTTGGAAACTATCTGTGGAATATTCTTTGGGACGGATCTTTGACCCTGGAGTTCCTTTGAGACTGTTTCCGACTATCTCTGGACTATTTTTTGGGATGGATCTTTGTCCCTGGACATTCTTCGAGACAGTTTCCGAGAATCTCTGGACTGTTATTTGGAACGGATCTTTGTCCCTGGACTTTGTTCTATATAGTTGGCGACTATCTCAGGACTATTCTTTGGGACGGATCTTTGTCCCCGGACTTTCTTGGAGATAGTTTCCAACTATCTCTGTACTATTCTATGGGACGGATCTTTGTCCCACGACTTTCTTGGAGAAAGTTTCCGACTATCATTAGACTGTTATTTGGGACGGATCTTTGTGCCTGGACTTTCTTCTATATAGTTGGCGACTATCTCACGACTATTCTTTGGGATGGATCTTTGTCCCTGGACTTTCTTCGAGACAGTTTCCGACTATCTCTGGACTATTCTTTAAGACGGATCTTTGTCTCTGGACATTCTTCGAGACAGTTTCCGACAATCTCTGGACTGTTCTTTGGGATGGGTCTTTGTCCTTGGACTTTCTTCGAGACAGTTTCCGTCTTTCTCTGGACTATTCTTTGGGATGGATCTTTGTCCCTGGACTTTCTTCGAGACAGTTGCCGACTTTCTCTTGACTGTTCTTTGGGACGGATCTTTGTCCCCGGACATTCTTCGAGACAGTTTCCTATAATCTCTGGACTGTTCTTTGGGACGGATCTTTGTCCCTGGACTTTCTTGGAGATAGTTTCCAACTATCTCTGGACAATCCTTTGGGACGGATCTTTGTCCCTGAACTTTCTTGGAGATAGTTTCCGACTATCTCTGGACTGTTATTTGTAACGGATCTTTGTCCCTGGACTTTCTTCTATATAGTTGGCGACTATCTCAGGACTTTTCTTCGGGGCGGATCTTTGTCCCTGGACATTCTTGAAGATAGTTTCCGACTATCTCTGGACTGTTATTTGGGACGAATCTTTGTTCGTGGACTTTTATCGAGACAGTTTTCAACTATCTCTGGACTGTTCTTTGGGACAGATCTTTGTCCCTGGACTTTCTTGGAAATAGTTTCCGACAATCTCTGGACTGTTATTTGGGACGGATCTTTGTCCCTGGACTTTTATTTATACAGTTGGAAACTATCTCTGGAATATTCTTTAGGACGGATCTTCGACCCTGGACTTTCTTCGAGACTGTTTCCGACTATCTCTGGACTATTTTTTGGGACGGATCTTTGTCCCTGGACATTCTTTGAGACAGGTTCCGAGAATCTCTGGACTGTTCTTTGGGACGGATCTTTGACCCTGGACTTTCTTCGAGACTGTTTCCGACTATCTCTGGACTATTTTTTGGGACGGATCTTTGTCCCTGGACATTCTTCGAGACAGTTTCCGAGAATCTCTGGACTGTTCTTTGGGACGGATCTTTGACCCTGGACTTTCTTCGAGACTGTTTCCGACTATCTCTGGACTATTTTTTGGGACGGATCTTTGTCCCTGGACATTCTTCGAGACAGTTTCCGACTATCTCTGGACTGTTATTTGTAACGGATCTTTGTCCCTGGACTTTCTTCTATATAGTTGGCGACTATCTCAGGACTATTCTTTGGGACGGATCTTTGTCCCTGGACTTTTTTCAAGATAGTATCCGACTATCTCTGGACTGTTATTTGGGACGAATCTTTGTTCGTGGACTTTTATCGAGACAGTTTTCAACTATCTCTGGACTGTTCTTTGGGACAGATCTTTGTCCCTGGACTTTCTTGGAAATAGTTTTCGACATTCTCTGGACTGTTATTTGGGACGGATCTTTGTCCCTGGACTTTTATTTATACAGTTGGAAACTATCTCTGGAATATTCTTTAGGACGGATCTTTGACCCTGGACTTTCTTCGAGACTGTTTCCGACTATCTCTGGACTATTTTTTGGGACGGATCTTTGTCCCTGGACATTCTTCGAGACAGTTTCCGAGAATCGCTGGACTGTTCTTTGGGACGGATCTTTGACCCTGGAGTTTCTTCGAGACTATTTCCGACTATCTATGGACTATTTTTTGGGACGGATCTTTGTCCCGGGACATTCTTCTAGACAGTTTCCGACTATCTCTGGACTGTTATTTGTAATGGATCTTTGTCCCTGGACTTTCTTCTATATAGTTGGCGACTATCTCAGGACTATTCTTTGGGACGGATCTTTGTCCCTGGACTTTCTTCAAGATAGTTTCCAACTATCTCTGGACTGTTATTTGGGACGAATCTTTGTTCGTGGACTTTTATCGAGACAGTTTTCGACTATCTCTGGACTGTTGTTTGGGACAGTTCTTTGTCCCTGGACTTTCTTGGAAATAGTTTCCGACAATCTCTGGACTGTTATTTGGGACAAATCTTTGTCTTTGGACTTTCTTTTATACAGTTGGAAACTATCTCTGGAATATTCTTTGGGACGGATCTTTGACCCTGGACTTTCTTCGAGACTGTTTCCGACTATCTCTGGACTATTTTTTGGGACGGATCTTTGTCCCTGGACATTCTTTGGGACAGGTTCCGAGAATCTCTGGACTGTTCTTTGGGACGGATCTTTGACCCTGGACTTTCTTCGAGACTGTTTCCGACTATCTCTGGACTATTTTTTGGGACGGATCTTTGTCCCTGGACATTCTTCGAGACAGTTTCCGAGAATCTCTGGACTGTTCTTTGGGACGGATCTTTGACCCTGGACTTTCTTCGAGACTGTTTCCGACTATCTCTGGACTATTTTTTGGGACGGATCTTTGTCCCTGGACAATATTCGAGACAGTTTCCGACTATCTCTGGACTGTTATTTGTAACGGATCTTTGTCCCTGGACTTTCTTCTATATAGTTGGCGACTATCTCAGGACTATTCTTTGGGACGGATCTTTGTCCCTGGACTTTTTTCAAGATAGTTTCCGACTATCTCTGGACTGTTATTTGGGACGAATCTTTGTTCGTGGACTTTTATCGAGACAATTTTCAACTATCTCTGGACTGTTCTTTGGGACAGATCTTTGTCCCTGGACTTTCTTGGAAATAGTTTCCGACATTCTCTGGACTGTTATTTGGGACGGATCTTTGTCCCTGGACTTTTATTTATACAGTTGGAAACTATCTCTGGAATATTCTTTAGGACGGATCTTTGACCCTGGACTTTCTTCGAGACTGTTTCCGACTATCTCTGGACTAGTTTTTGGGACAGATCTTTGTCCCTGGACATTCTTCGAGACAGTTTCCGAGAATCTCTGGACTGTTATTTGGAACGGATCTTTGTCCCTGGACTTTCTTCGAGACTGTTTCCGACTATCTCTGGACTATTTTTTGAGACGGATCTTTGTCCCTGGACATTCTTCGAGACAGTTTCCGAGAATCTCTGGACTGTTCTTTGGGACGGATCTTTGACCCTGGACTTTCTTCGAGACTCTTTCCGACTATCTCTGGACTATTTTTTGTGACGGATCTTTGTCCCTGGACATTCTTCGAGACAGTTTCCGACTATCTCTGGACTGTTATTTGTAACGGATCTTTGTCCCTGGACTTTCTTCTATATAGTTGGCGACTATCTCAGGACTATTCTTTGGGACGTATCTTTGTCCCTGGACTTTTTTCAAGATAGTTTCCTACTATCTCTGGACTGTTATTTGGGACGAATCTTTGTTCGTGGACTTTTATCGAGACAGTTTTCAACTATCTCTGGACTGTTCTTTGGGACAGATCTTTGTCCCTGGACTTTCTTGGAAATAGTTTCCGACATTCTCTGGACTGTTATTTGGGACGGATCTTTGTCCCTGGACTTTTATTTATACAGTTGGAAACTATCTCTGGTATATTCTTTAGGACGGATCTTTGACCCTTGACTTTCTTCGAGACTGTTTCCGACTATCTCTGGACTATTTTTTGGGACGGATCTTTGTCCCTGGACATTCTTCGAGACAGTTTCCGAGAATCTCTGGACTGTTCTTTGGGACGGATCTTTGACCCTGGAGTTTCTTCGAGACTATTTCCGACTATCTATGGACTATTTTTTGGGACGGATCTTTGTCCCGGGACATTCTTCTAGACAGTTTCCGACTATCTCTGGACTGTTATTTGTAATGGATCTTTGTCCCTGGACTTTCTTCAATATAGTTGGCGACTATCTCAGGACTATTCTTTGGGACGGATCTTTGTCCCTGGACTTTCTTCAAGATAGTTTCCGACTATCTCTGGACTGTTATTTGGGACGAATCTTTGTTCGTGGACTTTTATCGAGACAGTTTTCGACTATCTCTGGACTGTTGTTTGGGACAGTTCTTTGTCCCTGGACTTTCTTGGAAATAGTTTCCGACAATCTCTGGACTGTTATTTGGGACAAATCTTTGTCTTTGGACTTTCTTTTATACAGTTGGAAACTATCTCTGGAATATTCTTTGGGACGGATCTTTGACCCTGGACTTTCTTCGAGACTGTTTCCGACTATCTCTGGACTATTTTTTGGGACGGATCTTTGTCCCTGGACATTCTTCGAGACAGTTTCCGAGAATCTCTGGACTGTTATTTGGAACGGATCTTTGTCCCTGGACTTTCTTCTATATAGTTGGCGACTATCTCAGGACTATTCTTTGGGACGGATCTTTGTCCCTGGACTTTCTTGGAGATAGTTTCCAACTATCTCTGTACTATTCTATGGGACGGATCTTTGTCCCTGGACTTTCTTGGAGATAGTTTCCGACTATCATTAGACTGTTATTTGGGACGGATCTTTGTGCCTGGACTTTCTTCTATATAGTTGGCGACTTTCTCAGGACTATTCTGTGGGATGGAACTTTGTCCCTGGACTTTCTTGGAGATAGTTTCCAACTATCTCTGTACTATTCTATGGGACGGATCTTTGTCCCTGGACTTTCTTGGAGATAGTTTCCGACTATCATTAGACTGTTATTTGGGACGGATTTTTGTGCTTGGACTTTCTTCTATATAGTTGGCGACTATCTCAGGACTATTCTTTGGGATGGATCTTTGTCCCTGGACTTTCTTCGAGACGGTTTCCGACTATCTCTGGACAATTCTTTAAGACGGATCTTTGTCTCTGGACATTCTTCGAGACAGTTTCCGACAATCTCTGGATTGTTCTTTGGGATGGGTCTTTGTCCTTGGACTTTCTTCGAGACAGTTTCCGTCTTTCTCTGGACTATTCTTTGGGATGGATCTTTGTCCCTGGACTTTCTTCGAGACAGGTTCCGACTTTCTCTTGACTGTTCTTTGGGACGGATCTTTGTCCCCGGACATTCTTCGAGACAGTTTCCTAGAATCTCTGGACTGTTCTTTGGGACGGATCTTTGTCCCTGGACTTTCTTGGAGATAGTTTCCAACTATCTCTGGACTATCCTTTGGGACGGATCTTTCTCCCTGAACTTTCTTGGAGGTAGTTTCCGACTATCTCTGGACTGTTATTTGTAACGGATCTTTGTCCCTGGACTTTCTTCTATATAGTTGGCGACTATCTCAGGACTATTCTTCGGGACGGATCTTTGTCCTTGGACATTCTTCGAGACAGTTTCCGAGAATCTCTGGACTGTTCTTTGGGACGGATCTTTGACCCTGGACTTTCTTCGAGACTGTTTCCGACTATCTCTGGACTATTTTTTGGGACGGATCTTTGTCCCTGGACATTCTTCGAGACAGTTTCCGACTATCTCTGGACTGTTATTTGTAACGGATCTTTGTCCCTGGACTTTCCTCTATATAGTTGGCGACTATCTCAGGACTATTCTTTGGGACGGATCTTTGTCCCTGGAGTTTCTTCAAGATAGTTTCCGACTATCTCTGGACTGTTATTTGGGGCGAATCTTTGTTTGTGGACTTTTATCGAGACAGTTTTCGACTATCTCTGGACTGTTCTTTGGGACAGTTCTTTGTCCCTGGACTTTCTTGGAAATAGTTTCCGACAATCTCTGGACTGTTATTTGGGACAAATCTTTGTCTTTGGACTTTCTTTTATACAGTTGGAAACTATCTCTGGAATATTCTTTGGGACGGATCTTTGACCCTGGACTTTCTTCGAGACTGTTTCCGACTATCTCTGGACTATTTTTTGGGACGGATCTTTGTCCCTGGACTTTCTTGGAGATAGTTTCCGACTATCATTAGACTGTTATTTGGGACGGATCTTTGTGCCTTGACTTTCTTCTATATAGTTGGCGACTATCTCAGGACTATTCTGTGGGATGGATCTTTGTCCCTGGACTTTCTTCGAGACAGTTTCCGACTATTTCTGGACTATTCTTTAAGACGGATCTTTGTCTCTGAACATTCTTCGAGACAGTTTCCGACAATCTCTGGACTGTTCTTTGAGATGCGTCTTTGTCCCTGGACTTTCTTCGAGACAGTTTCCGACTTTCTCTGGACTATTCTTTGGGATGGATCTTTGTCCCTAGACTTTCTTCGAGACTGTCGCCGACTTTCTCTTGACTGTTCTTTGGGACGGATCTTTGTCCCCGGACATTCTTCGAGACAGTTTCCTAGAATCTCTGGACTCTTCTTTGGGACGGATCTTTGTCCCTGGACTTTCTTGGAGATAGTTTCCAACTATCTCTGGACTATCCTTTGGGACGGATCTTTGTCCCTGAACTTTCTTGGAGATAGTTTCCGACTATCTCTGGACTGTTATTTGTAACGGATCTTTGTCCCTGGACTTTCTTCTATATAGTTGGCGACTATCTCAGGACTATTCTTTGGGACGGATCTTTGTCCCTGGACTTTCTTGGAGATCGTTTCCGACTATCTCTGGACTGTTATTTGGGACGAATATTTGTTCGTGGACTTTTATCGAGACAGTTTTCAACTATCTCTGGACTGTTCTTTGGGACAGATCTTTGTCCCTGGACTTTCTTGGAAATAGTTTCCGACAATCTCTGGACTGTTATTTGGGACGGATCTTTGTCCCTGGACTTTTATTTATACAGTTGGAAACTATCTCTGGAATATTCTTTAGGACGGATCTTTGACCCTCGACTTTCTTCGAGACTGTTTCCGACTATCTCTGGACTATTTTTTGGGACGGATCTTTGTCCCTGGACATTCTTCGAGACAGTTTCCGAGAATCTCTGGACTGTTCTTTGGGACGGATCTTTGACCCTGGACTTTCTTCGAGACTGTTTCCGACTATCTCTGGACTATTTTTTGGGACAGATCTTTGTCCCTGGACATTCTTCGAGACAGTTTCCGACTATCTCTGGACTGTTATTTGTAACGGATCTTTGTCCCTGGACTTTCCTCTATATAGTTGGCGACTATCTCAGGACTATTCTTTGGGACGGATCTTTGTCCCTGGACTTTCTTCAAGATAGTTTCCGACTATCTCTGGACTGTTATTTGGGACGAATCTTTGTTCGTGGACTTTTATCGAGACAGTTTTCGACTATCTCTGGACTGTTCTTTGGGACAGTTCTTTGTCCCTGGACTTTCTTGGAAATATTTTCCGACAATCTCTGGACTGTTATTTGGGACAAATCTTTGTCTTTGGACTTTCTTTTATACAGTTGGAAACTATCTCTGGAATATTCTTTGGGACGGATCTTTGACCCTGGACTTTCTTCGAGACTGTTTCCGACTATCTCTGGACTATTTTTTGGGACGGATCTTTGTCCCTGGACATTCTTCTAGACAGTTTTCGAGAATCTCTGGACTGTTATTTGGAACGGATCTTTGTCCCTGGACTTTCTTCTATATAGTTGGCGACTATCTCAGGACTATTCTTTGGGATGGATCTTTGTCCCTGGACTTTCTTGGAGATAGTTTCCAACTATCTCTGTACTATTCTATGGGACGGATCTTTGTCCCTGGACTTTCTTGGAGATAGTTTCCGACTATCATTAGACTGTTATTTGGGACGGATCTTTGTGCCTGGACTTTCTTCTATATAGTTGGCGACTTTCTCAGGACTATTCTGTGGGATGGAACTTTGTCCCTGGACTTTCTTCGAGACAGTTTCCGACTATCTCTGGACTATTCTTTAAGACGGATCTTTGTCTCTGGACATTCTTCGAGACAGTTTCCGACAATCTCTGGACTGTTCTTTGGGATGCGTCTTTGTCCCTGGACTTTCTTCGAGACAGTTTCCGACTTTCTCTGGACTATTCTTTGGGATGGATCTTTGTCCCCGGACATTCTTCGAGACAGTTTCCTAGAATCTCTGGACTGTTCTTTGGGACGGATCTTTGTCCCTGGACTTTCTTGGAGATAGTTTCCAACTATCTCTAGACTATCCTTTCGGACGGATCTTTGTCCCTGAACTTTCTTATAGATAGTTTCCGACTATCTCTGGACTTTTATTTGAAACGGATCTTTGTCCCTGGACTTTCTTCTATATAGTTGGCGACTATCTCAGGACTATTCTTTGGGACGGATCTTTGTCCCTGGACTTTCTTGGAGATAGTTTCCAACTATCTCTGGATTATTCTATGGAACGGATCATTGTCCCTGGACTTTCTCGGAGATAGTTTCCGACTATTTTTAGACTGTTATTTGGGAAGGATCTTTGTCCCTGGACTTTCTTCTATATAGTTGGCGACTATCTTAGGACTATTCTTTGGGATGGATCTTTGTCCCTGGACTTTCTTCGAGACAGTTCCCGACTATCTCTGGACTATTCTTTAAGACGGATCTTTGTCTCTGGAAATTCTTCGAGACAGTTTCCGGCAATCTTTGGACTGTTCTTTGGGATGGGTCTTTGTCCCTGGACTTTCTTCGAGACTGTTTCCGACTATCTCTAGACTATTCTTTGGGATGGATCTTTGTCCCTCGACTTTCTTCAAGACAGTTTTCGACTATCTCTGGACTGTTATTTGGGACGGATCTTTGGCCTTGGACTTTTATCGAGACAGTTTTCGACTATCTCTGGACTGTTATTTGGGACAGATCTTTGGCCTTGGACTTTTATCGAGACAGTTTTCGACTATCTCTGGACTATTATTTGGGACGGATCTTTGTCCCTGGACTTTCTTCGTCACAGTTTTCCACCATCTCTGGAATGTTCTTTGGGACGGATCTTTGTCCCTGGGCTTTCTTTGAGATAGTTTCCGACTATCTCTGGATTGTTCTTTGGGACAGATCATTGTCATAGAACTTTCTTTGAGACAGTCGCCGACTTTCTCATGACTGTTCTTTGGGACGGATCTTTGTCCCTGGACTTTCTTCAAGATAGTTTCCGACTATCTCTGGACTGTTATTTGGGACGAATCTTTGATCGTGGACTTTTATCGAGACAGTTTTCCACTATCTCTGGACTGTTCTTTGGGACAGATCTTTGTCCCTGGACTTTCTTGGAAATAGTTTTCGACAATCTCTGGACTGTTATTTGGGACGGATCTTTGTCCCTGGACTTTTATTTATACAGTGTGAAACTATCTCTGGAATATTCTTTAGGACGGATCTTTGACCCTGGACTTTCTTCGAGACTATTTCCGACTATCTCTGGACTATTTTTTGGGACGGATCTTTGTCCCTGGACATTCTTCGAGACAGTTTCCGAGAATCTCTGGACTGTTATTTGGGACGGATCTTTGACCCTGGACTTTCTTCGAGACTGTTTCCGACTATCTCTGGACTATTTTTTGGGACGGATCTTTGTCCCTGGACATTCTTCGAGACAGTTTCCGACTATCTCTGGACTGTTATTTGTAACGGATCTTTGTCCCTGGACTTTCTTCTATATAGTTGGCGACTATCTCAGGACTATTCTTTGGGACGGATCTTTGTCCCTGGACTTTCTTGGAGATAGTTTCCAACTATCTCTGGACTATTCTATGGGACGGATCTTTGTCCCTGGACTTTCTTGAAGATAGTTTCCGACTATCTTTAGACTGTTATTTGGGACGGATCTTTGTCCCCGGACTTTCTTCTATATAGTTGGCGACTATCTCAGGACTATTCTTTGGAATGGATCTTTGTCCCTGGACTTTCTTCGAGACAGTTTCCGACTATCTCTGGACTATTCTTTAAGACGGATCTTTGTCTCTGGACATTCTTCGAGACAGTTTTCGACAATCTCTGGACTGTTCTTTGGGATGGGTCTTTGTCCCTGGACTTTCTTCGAGACAGTTTCTGACTATCTCTGGACTATTCTTTGGGATGGATCTTTGTCCCTGGACTTTCTTCGAGATAGTTTCCGACTATCTCTGGACTGTTATTTGGGACAGATCTTTGTCCGTGGACTTTTATCGAGACAGTTTTCGACTATCTCTGGACTGTTCTTTGGGACAGATCTTTGTCCCAGAACTTTCTTTAAGACAGTTGCCGACTTTCACTTGACTGTTCTTTGGGACGGATCTTCGTCCCTGGACTTTCTTCAAGACAGTTTCCGACTATCTCTGGACTGTTCTTTGAGACAGTTCTTTGTCCCTGGACTTTCTTGGAAATAGTTTCCGACAATCTCTGGACTGTTATTTGGGACGGATCTTTGTCTTTGGACGTTCTTTTATACAGTTGGAAACTATCTCTGGAATATTCTTTGGGACAGATCTTTGACCCTGGACTTTCTTCGAGACTGTTTCCGACTATCTCTGGACTATTTTTTGGGACGGATCTTTGTCCCTGGACTTTCTTCTATATATTTGGCGACTATCTCAGGACTATTCTTTGGGACAGATCTTTGTCCCAGGACTTTCTTGGAGATAGTTTCCAACTATCTCTGGACTATTCTTTGGGATGGATCTTTGTCCCTGGACTTTCTTCGAGACAGTTTCCGACTATCTCTGGACTATTTTTTGGGATGGATCTTTGTCCCTCGACTTTCTTCGAGACAGTTTTCGACTATCTCTGGACTGTTATTTGGGACGGATCTTTGTTCCTGGACTTTCTTCGTCACAGTTTTCCACTATCTCTGGATTGTTCTTTGGGACGGATCTTTGTCCCTGGGCTTTCTTTGAGATAGTTTCCGACTATCTCTGGACTGTTCTTTGGGACAGATCTTTGTCCCGGAACTTTCTTTGAGACAGTTGCCAACTTTCTCTAGACTGTTCTTTGGGACGGATCTTTGTCCCTGGACTTTCTTTGAGATAGTTTCCGACTATCTCTGGACTGTTATTTGGGACGGATCTTTGTCCCTGGACTTTCTTTTATACAGTTGGAAACTATCTCTGGAATATTCTTTGGGACGGATCTTTGACCATGGACTTTCTTCGAGACTGTTTCCGACTATCTCTGGACTATTTATTGGGACGGATCTTTGTCCCTGGACATTCTTCGAGACAGTTTCCGAGAATCTCTGGACTGTTCTTTGGGACGGATCTTTGTCCCTGGACTTTCTTGGAGAGAGTTTCCAACTATCTCTGGACTATTCTTTGGGACGGATCTTTGTCCCTGGACTTTCTTGGAGGTAGTTTCCGACTATCTCTGGACTGTTATTTGGAACGGATCTTTGTACTTGGACTTTCTTCTATATAGTTGGCGACTATCTCGGGACTATTCTTTGGGATGGATCTTTGTCCCTGAACTTTCTTCGAGACAGTTTCCGACTATCTCTGGACTATTCTTTAAGACGGATCTTTGTCCCTGGACTTTCTTCGAGACAGTTGCCGACTTTCTCTTGACTATTCTTTGGGACGGATCTTTGTCCCTGGACTTTCTTCGAGACAGTTTCCGACTATCTCTGGACTGTTATTTGGGACGGATCTTTGTCCGTGGACTTTTATCGAGAAAGTTTTCGACTATCTCTGGACTGTTCTTTGGGACATATCTTTGTCCCTGGACGTTCTTGGAGATAGTTTCCGACAATCTCTGGACTGTTATTTCGGACGGATCTTTGTCCCTGGACTTTCTTTTATACAGTTGGAAACTATCTCTGGAATATTCTTTGGGACGGATCTTTGTCCCTGGACTTTCTTCGATACTGTTTCCGACTATCTCTGGACTATTTTTTGGGACGGATCTTTGTCCCTGGACATTCTGCGAGACAGTTTCCGAGAATCTCTGGACTGTTCTTTGGGACGGATCTTTGTCCCTGGACTTTCTTGGAGATAGTTTCCAACTATCTCTGTACTATTCTTTGGGACGGATCTTTGTCCCTAAACTTTCTTGGAGATAGTTTTCGACTATCGCAGGACTGTTATTTGGAACGGATCTTTGTCCCTGGACTTTCTTTTATACAGTTGGAAACTATCTCTGGAATATTCTTTGGGACGGATCTTTGTCCCTGGACTTTCTTTGAGACTGTTTCCGACTATCTCTGGACTATTTTTTGGGACGGATCTTTGTCCCTGGACATTCTTCGAGACAGTTTCCGAGAATCTCTGGACTGTTCTTTGGGACGGATCTTTGTCCCTGGACTTTCTTGGAGATAGTTTCCAACTATCTCTGGACTATTCTTTGGGACGGATCTTTGTCCCTGGAGTTTCTTGGAGATAATTTCTGACTATCTCTGGACTGTTATTTGGAACGGATCTTTGTCCCTGGACTTTCTTCTATATAGTTGGCGACTATCTCAGGTGTAATCCCCTAGAAAATCTAACGCGATACAGTGGCGGAAACACTATAGAGTCGGGATTAAAACACATTGTAACTATGTCTTAGTAAAATTAAAATGATAAAGTCAAACAATAGGCCTTAAATAAAATGGCCAAAATTTAAAACAATCCACAAAAGGGCTTTGAACAATCCATAGGACATAATTATAAAAATAAATAAGCAGGATCCACACTTCCGAACACCATATATGCTCGGTTCAACAACCAGTATGCCCCATAAAGACACACCAGCCTTATAGTTGATGGCAAAAACGTAAACCCCAGAATATATTACTCTAACCTCACACTTGTCCTTATTCCATAACTCCAAAACAAAGCCGTTATCGATATATTTAAGAGATATAATCGTTATAAACAATAAGAGAACAAAAGGAGTAACCATCATATTCCAAAAGAGGAAACTTTCTATTTTAGGAAACTTATATTTTTAGAAACTTTACTAAAAATTGCATTATATTAAAATAGCGAAAATATTAGTTCATACTAATACAACATTATTAGTAAACGATATAGATTTATAAAACTAATTACTTTCGGCCTTAACGATATTAATTGATAAAGTACGAACATTTAGGTTTAGGAAATTATTGACATATCATACGAGTATTTATAAAATGATTAAGATGTCAAATAATTTAATACTACTAATCAGGGTGTTTTTAAAATTTATAAAAGTAAAATTCCCTAATTATTAATAGGTTCGACAATAAAATTATAAATAGGATTTTACGGCAAATGTCAATTTAAATAGTTTAACGTCTTTTATTTAATTAAACCAACAAATACATTTAGAGTATGTTAAGGGATGATTTAACTCCTAAAGTTTCAGATTTAAATACTTTCAAAATTGCTGGAAAAATAATTCTTTTAGGTAAGGCGAAGCATTTTAACGATAAATCGCAATTTGTCCGAAAATCAATATTTATTAATTAAAGACTTTAATAAATAGTACAAAAATTACGTAAAATAGTTAAAATATATTTATGGACATTCTTTCCGGGAAATTTTTTGTCCAGAATTCTAAAACTCGGTTTTTAAAGCGTTTTCTCGTTAATCGTCAAATCTCAACAATAACGAATAATAAAAATAGTAATTACAAAACGATTTAAGTATTAATATCCAAAAACTATTATTAAACTTAAAAATCATGATTTTCCAGAATCTACCATTTTTCCAGATTTCCAAAAATTCCAGATTTAATAAATCCCGTCAAAACCGTCTTTAAAACCCGTTTTCACAATTAACGATTCCATTAATAAAACTTATCGTTCCTAACATTTTATTAAGGCACTAAAAATCATAAAATTACATTTTAATATGAAATCATCAGAATCATAATTTTTTCTAGATTTAAACCAAAGACCAGAAATCGAGAATTTAAACAACAAACACGGTTTTAACGATAAACGATGATTTAAAGTGATTAATTAATTCATCCACTTAACAATTCCGAAAAATTATGAAAATTTCAGAAAGTTCTATTTCACCAAAAAGTTACACCACGTCAAAAATCAGATTAAAATAAAATGTTTAAGTACTAGAACTAAAAATCAGCTTTTAATCGTTTTTGTCCGAAAACGGTAATAATTCAATAATCGATATAAAAAATATCAATTATTAAAAATCATCAAAAACAACATTTTTCCAGAATATAAACATATATTACATGTTTATGCCGATTATTACGATTTTACAAATTAATATAACAATTTAATCGTTAATCTCGTAAAAGCGATAAAAATACCGAAACATGCAAATTTTCAACTTTTAAAAGTTTTCCAGAATTTGTGACATACATATATTGCCAAAATAAAACATAAAAATATATACATGCAAATACTCAATTAAAATCATGAAATACCGAGTAACATCGACGTTACCTCTAACCCAAATTCGAGTCGATTAAATATTCGTCGGATTCGGGATCGTCCAAAAATCCTACCAAACACGGAAATCATGGCAGAAAAATACCATGAGAAAACTAATAAAAATCAAGGTAAAAATTGATCGAAAATGACGTCGATTAATACCTTAACGAAGAGAACGGAAAGAGGATTATTATGACGATAAAAATGATGCGATTGGGACTCGAAATGGAGCAAAAATCTGCCTAAGATGGAGCAGGGAGTACACGGCCAAAATGAGAGGAAGAAAGGTTGAATATTATTTTTTATGACAAGAATGAATAAGGAGGACGGAAGGTCTTTGGTGTATAAATGTGAGTGAATGAGTTGATGAAAACAATGTGCAAAAATGACCAAGTGGCCTGCCAAAATGGATGAGGAAGGTGCATGAAAAGTTTTGATAATAATGCAACAATTGAATGAAAAGAAATTATCTTATGTTTACGTTTTAACGAGATAAAATGAAACGTTTAAATAAAACGTAATAAAACTTGTGACCAAGAGCTTAGTCGGTCCAAAATGTGAGGAAATGGTCTCAAATAATTTATAAGTTGATAAAAAGTATAATCGTAAAATAGTTAAAAGCATTTCAAAGTAATTCGAGTAAACCTCGCGTAAGAAAATAATTATTCGCGAAGCTTCGTAATAAAAATCATTAACAACAAATTTTTTGTAAATAAAAAAAAATATTTACTAGTTGAAAATATTATAGAAACGTATTCAAACATTTTTAGGAAAAGGGATAACTTAAATCCAAGCTTAAAAATGTCAATTCGAAGAGAAATAGAATTCCTTGCGGAAAATTAATTATTTTACGAAGAAACCAAATAGATGGATTTAAAAAGAATTTAAATCTTTGAAATTAAAAATAAAAATTATTAAACTCAAAAATTAAAATAGAGCTTAGTAAAATGATAAAATATGAGGCCAAAAGTGACAGAGTTAAGACGGAGTTCTAACGGAAAGAATAAAAATGCTTAGGAAAAATAGTGGGTGTTACAATCCTCCCCACTAAAAGAAAGTTTCGTCCTCGAAACTAAGAATAAGCAGATAGGAAACAAGATTACCCCACTCGAAAAGGTGAGGATACAAATCTCGCATGAAAAATTTGCTGTAAAAGAAAATTTTACAACTTTTAAAGTGATATGAAATCAAATGCAAATATTTATTCCGAGATTTTTTTTTTAATTAGTGAAATCGTAAAGTAAAGTTATTTGGTAAAATAATGACGTCAAATAACATTTATAAACAAACTCGAAGGAAATAGGATAACCAAAATATTTTGAAAACAAAAGTAAAATATTTTGATTAAGAAATTCGATATTATTCCTTTTTTTGATGAAACAAAATTTAGTTTGGAGAAATCAAATTTTGTAGTTAGTAAAAATCGCACCAGCCGTCAAACATTTTCAATAACAGATTGAAAAGTCCACCAACAATAAAATGAAAATCAATTTTCAAAACGTTAAAATTTTGAAAATGTTATCAAAGTAATTATGAAAGTTTTCAAAAATGTTATCAAACTTGAACATACAAAATAATTTCAACAATGTTAAAACGTTTTACATAACAATCCTATACAAATTGAAGTACTTGGAAATATAAAAGTCTTCATAAAATTTTGATCGCTTGAAAATTAAAAATTAAAAATAATATCGAAATAATTAAAAATAATTTTGAAATAATTTAAAATAAATTATTAAGGCATTTTTAAATAGATCTAAATATAAATATCAACCAAAGATAAAACAAGGTGAAGTATATAGTTCTTAAATTATAAATAAATAAAAAAAGTTAAATTTCACGATAACCCAAAATGTTAAATTGCTCAAAGTATTTACAAAATGGGGAGTTTTAAAATTTGAAATTATGCTTCAAAATGTTAAAATTTCATGAAAATCAAAAATTTTAAATTAGTCAAGCTTTTCACAAAACGGGCAAATTCATAATTAGAAATTATAACTCAAAATGTTAAAATTTTACGATAATCCATTTTTTCTTTTTAAAGTAGTCAGACTTTTTATAAAATAGGGAGTTCGAAAACTAGTTAACGGGTAAATAGAACAAGGATAAATAAATTAAAAATAAGAGCTTTCAAAATCGACAAAGGTTGAAGGGATTGGCAGGAGTTACCGTAACAGAATTCAAGAGAAGCAGAAAGAAAGACGGAGTTGAGAATCAAAAAGAGCTCTCAAGGATTATGGAAGAAATTAATCATCTCGAGATTCCTAGCACGAATTCCACAAACACGAGTTCCTAATTCCCATCAAATAATGCTAAGTCCAATATCAGTACAGGGTGGTCCTACTCAATCTACAACCTCCAAAATTAAGTCTTACATACTTATACAATCTTTCAATTAGTATAGTAAGAATCCACAAATGATTTAGACTAATCCTTTAATTAAGATTCCAACGGTTATCAAAACATACCCTAACTCGTAATCACTAAGGTTCATAATTTAAAGCTCATAAGGTCTGAACTCGAGGTATACTTCAAATTTCTCGAGTAAGGAAGACTAAATAAAACCCACCAACTAACAAAGTTCGGACACGAAATCCTCAAAAATAATCACCAACATATTTATAATATCACAAGTACAGAAGTTGGGGGAACTACAATAAATCCTCAAACACGCTCAAACCTATAGGTAATGGCGCAAACACTCACATCTTCAAACACATCATTTGATTAATGTTTCTGAGAAGTCCATCAAATTTCTAATCGTAATGGTGCAACCACAAAATATTTAATAACTCAACGAAGCCACAATCTCATTAGTCTAAGGTTCTGAACTATAAATCCATTAAGATGATTGACATCAAAGTGTTCCTCAAAACAACGCGATAAATCCAACCTCTAATGGCAATATGTTTCTCCTTTTCAAGGTTAACAACAATTTATCCAATTTAGATCACTCAACTCCAAAGTTCATAGGTTACAACCTTAACCAACTATTAACGATCTAATCCTTAAGAAACACGGGTAATCTATGTTAACCAAAATTTCTAACGGTATTAATGAAAACCTTCGATGGTACCACAATATTCAGGTTAACAATTTAAACAGTACTCTATGATCCCAAATATTCTCGATGCATCCATCAAATAACATTTAGGTAGGAATCCCAAAATTCTATTATTTGCTACACTTGGTTCGGTTCTAGGTTAAATTAGGTTCTAGGTATCCATCAAATACGATATACTCTTACTACCCCAAAATATATTCAACTCTAAGTCCTCCAAATAATCAAGTAACCTATAACCCAAGGTTCAGTGTCTAAAGTACCAACCTAATTCCATTAATTGACAGTTTATCATTCAAATCGATCCTCAAAAGCTTACTAAGATAGATAACAAGGTATAACTCACAACCCTCAAGCCATAGGTAACAAGGGTTTACTAAACCTCAAACATCTATATCCTTTCACGGGGTTCACTGAGACGGAAATCGGTCTAGCCAAAGAATCTCAAGAGAAAGATGGTAGAGTAGAAGAATATAAAAAGGATTCACCAAGCGGTTGAAGAAGAGAATATAAAAGAGAAGAATTAGAAGAAGTAGAGGAAGGAAGAAAAGAGTCGATGATACTATATTACTAATTTCTTGAACCAGAGGGGAATCTTCGGGCCTCCAGAGTTCACGCGGGATCCAAATGGCTTACTTCATCTTCTTGTAGAGGAACGAGCACGTAAGTCTTCGGTCGCTCCATCTCGATCTACTGCGACATCATGAAACAGGAATCTACTCTTGATCATCTGGCTTGTAGCTTCAGTAAACTGAACTGGAGCTAAAAATCACCATCGGCATCTTTCTTGGAGCACCAAGTTGTCCACTCGAGTCAGCAGGCGTTGAGAGTTCTAACCAGGTCTTGTCCCGATCTGGAGCAGCATCCTATCAATATCTTGTTCATTCGTCTTCTCCCCACAAAAGCAACAAATATTCAATGCTAATCATTGAGTTCAGAAACAGATAATCTTAACAGTTAAGTCCTTATTTGTTTCTACCCATCTCTAATAATATTTTTATTTAATGTTTAAATAATTTACTGGTATTTTCCCTAATTTCAGGTATAAGCGTTGGGAGCAGTGATGCTCTGATATCAACTGTAATCCCCTAGAAAATCTAACGCGATACAGTGGCGGAAACACTGTAGAGTCGGGATTAAAACACACTGTAACTATGTCTTAGTAAAATTAAAATGGTAAAGTCAAACAATAGGTCTTAAATAAAATGGCCAAAATTTAAAACAATCCACAGAAGGGGTTTGAACAATCCATAGGACATAATTATAAAAATAAATAAGCAGGATCCACACTGCTCGCTAGCCCACACCCGGAACACGTATACCTGCCATGTTAAAAACATAACAGCCACAATCAGTGGGGAGCAACGTGATGGTGAGGATTTGTCGTGGATCCCGCCACCAAATAAAAACCGGCAAAACCTAACTGGGGTAGCTAGGGTAAGTCGGGTCGAATCCACGGAGACGGTAATGTATAGCCTAAACTAGGTCGGCCCAAATACTAGACTAAGTCAACGAGCTAAGCTAGAGAATGATAAGAGGGAGAGAAGGCTAGACTAAGACTAAAGTACCGGAGAAACAAACAAGGAAAACGGGCTAGGATTAGGTCGGGGTCAAAGGGGTAACCGAATGGTCAAGGAGGAGTTAGAGTGAAGGAGGTAGTAGGGTAATCTAGGTAATCTAACTTAGACTCACCTAGAGGTTCCTCATGGAACCCATTTCGGCGACACACATGACAAAGGAAGGCAAGAAAAACAAGCATTCTAACCTACTTAGTCATTCAAGCATTCCAACAAACATGTGATATGCATCAACCAAGAGGAAACCCAAATCTTCCACCAATTCCTCCAACAAACCCTTAATCATCCAATTAACACCCTAATCACCCTACTAACCCTAGAAAGAACACTACTCTAACATAATCAAACTACAACTAACAAGAACAAGAAGAATCAAAACAAGAATCAAAACATCCATAATGAAACTAGTGAAAAAGATGAACTAAGAACAATACAACAATCAAAGATGCAAACTTGGATGAATTAAACAAGATAAAGAGTAAAAGAAGAAGAGGATTGTACCAAAATAGTGAAGAGGAAAGATTTAAACTTGCATTAATGAAGAAAACCCAAAACAAACCACCAAGGTTGTCAAGCTTGGATGGATCTTGAAGAATTCCCTTAATACAAGTACTAAACTAAGATTAACTACTAATTACCGACTAATCTACACTAATCTAAACTAATCTAACCTAAAAATAGTCTAGTGTTTTGTGGGAAGTGAAGAACATAAGCTTTACAAAACAAGGGAAGAGTATATATAGGGTTACAAATGGAAGGGAGAAGAAAGAAAGGAAGTCCGGCTACAGCTCGCCGGTCCCGACCGGGACGGGGTCATCCCGACCGGGACGGCCGGTGGTCCCGACCGGGACGGCCTGGCAGTGGCTCCTCTAAAAGCGCACTTCATCCCCGACGGGATGAGGTGCATACCGGTCGGGGATGAGTCTTGTAGGCCTCCAATATGATCCTTTTGGTCTCTCCTTGCTTCACATGGACTTCTCATCGATTCTCGGGACTCGGGATCGGGTCTCGGAGGCTCGGGATTGGGTCCCAAGGTCTCGGGGTCGCTTCCAAACATCGAGTCATCGTTCCTTTACTCCGTTGGCTCCAAAATGTGTATGTATAGAGTCGGAATCGCTCCAACTCTTCCAAATCGGTCTCGGGAACCGGAAACGAACTAAAGGAAGCATAAGAAGCCCATAAATCGCTCCGAAGGAGCGATTCCACAAGGAAAATGGGACCAAAACACTACGAAATAGGCACTACAAACTACACTTATCAACTCCCCCACACTTAACCCTTACTCGCCCTCGAGTAAGCACATACTAACTACTATACTAGCCGAATGGGTATTAGCGCACCCTACGCCCTTTCAACTCACGCGAGTGCACTTAGAGGAAAAGTGCACTCCGCAAGGCAAGTCGGGTCTTGCGACAAACCTGTGGATGCAACCGGACACAAAACACATAAACAAACGAGCACACAAACAAACACACAAAAGGTTGCACCCAAAAGAAAAGAAATACCGCTTCCCTCAAACAAGCGGTGAAAGAAGCACCGGTTTAGGACTCAAGGCAAGTGACAACGTTCCCAAGCTAGCAATACAAACCAAGATGTACTAAACCCTAATAGTATGACGACAAAGCAATAAAAACGTTGGTAACTTACCTCGGTTCCTCCTAACCTTCTAAGAACGTACTACGGGACGATCGGCGGGATGGAAAAAGGATGAACCATGGTGTTAGTCGACACTGTAGGTAAGTGAGACCCCGCCCCCTTTAGCAATGAGCCAAGAGGGTCGTCCCATGTTACGAAACCGCCTAACTAGTCCAATTAAAAGTGGAAATATGCAAAATGAGGGAAGACCGACTAATGCCGCTATCATCCTTCCTCGGGACTCGGTCCTTTGGTAGGCTCTTCACGGCAAAAGTCGGAAAAAGGCTTATTTTTGTGGGGTTAAGATCTTTTTGTGAGACGATTTTCTTTTGGCATTTTCTTTCTTTTCGACTTTTTGATTTGTTTATTGCCATGCCATTTCTTTTTCTTCTTTTCTATTTTCTTTTTGGCTTTTGTGCCTTTTCTTTTTCTTCATTCTTTTCTTTCTTTCATTTTCTTTCATTTTCTTTCTTTGCCCTTTTGGCTTGATTTGGCTTTCTGGCATTCCTTTGTATGACAAGAAAGGGAGAATTCAACAAATTGCAACTTATTGTGTGGATATGTGTAGGAGGTAGGTGAATGGGAGAGTTGGGAGCGCGCTTTCCCTTCAAACCCACAAAAAGGGGAGAACTTGGACTAATTAAACAATCCCAAACACGGTCACCTAGGGGACGGGACTCGGTAACCAAGGCCTTTTCACACCGTGGGTGGTCATAATGGTCAAAAGTGCAAATCCTGTAGTAAATCCCTAGTAAGCTAGGTGGACTCAAGGTAAAGGACCAACGAAATCATTGATTTAGGGTCATTCTACTAGATTAAAGTCCAAGACTCGATTTACACTACTAGGAAGGGAAAGTACACACTCACACATTAGCCTCTAAACCGGGTTTTCGAAAGCGGTTTACACACATGACACACAACATAGCACAACACAAAATCAAAGACATGACGAAAATGAACGAAAGAAAAAGAAGCAAAAGCAACAAAACAAAGAACAAAACAAAACGAACACATACACAACATAAACACCACCCCGATCATCCAAACAAGCCACCAAATCATCCACACTTTACAAAGCTCCACTCGAGCACAAAACATCACAATCTCCTCCAAACTCCGCAAGAGGTAGAGAAGAAAAAGAGATAAGATGTTACCGGGAGTCTTGAAAGCCTTCCGAAGTTAACGGCGATTAAAGCAACCTATAAGGGAAGGGGAGACAAAACACGCACACAAAACAAATATACGACACAATGACACAAGAGGAAAACACACAAAAGAAAAATCTTTTTGATTTTTGTGAAAAAATTTCAAATTTTTATGGATTTTAAAGATTTTTTCCAAAAATTAAGAAAATAAAACTAACTACGCTAGAATCTCGCTCCCCCACACTTAAACCGAGCAATGTCCTCATATGCTCAATCGTAGTGTGCGGAGAGACAAAAGAAAAAGAAAAGAAACTACGAAAATAAAGCTACAAATCAAAAACAAGGGTGAAGAAAATGGTAGAAAGTGTCTGGCCGGGGTGTAGTCAAGTCACCATGGGCCGAGACAAGAAAAAGATATGGATGGGGGAAGAAAAATAAAAAGAAGGAAATAAAAGGGAATGGGAGGGGAGGACTAGGTGTAATCAAGTCACCTAGCCCGGATTCCGCCTAAATCCGACTAATTCCTACAAAAGGGTGAAAATCTTGTAAAATATTGGATTTTGAAATGACTCTCGATGTAGTCACGTCATTGAGAGTCGGGAGCAACCATAAACCAAGGCCTCGAAGGCCACCATGACAAAGGGGAAGGGGATAAACAAGGGGAAAACAAGCAATAAAAAACGGAAAAGAAAGGATAGTTGCCATACCGACGGGTTAGCAACTCACTCGCTCCATCGTCTCAATGATCAATATAGGAACTTGCTTGTTGTCGTCATTGTCATCCTTCTTCAAGCTTGAGAAAACCGCATGGCTAAGGTAGTGAGTTTATAATGGTGTGAGGGGGTGGAAATTGGTGTGTATACCGGGCTAAAGTAGATAGAAGATGAAGTGAGGATATGAAAATGAAGTATGTGGGTGGTATGATATGAGCAAGGAAGGTAGGGAGGTTGGGTGGGGGTATATAATGGTTGGGTGGGCTTGAATATCGAAGAAGAGGCACCAAAAAGGAGTAGGGGACCATCCCGGTCGGGATGGATGATCCCGGTCGGGATGTCACACCCGTCCCGATCGGGAAGCTCCCTTCCCGGTCGGGATGGCACTCCAGTGGACTCGATTTTTGGCACCCTCATCCCGATCGGGACGGCCCCATCCCGGTCGGGACGACACACCCTTCCCGACCGGAAAGGGTCTTCATGACTCCCATGACCCCAAAAACCGACTTCCTTACTCACGATCCAAGCTCTATCACTAACCACTCCTTTCTAGGAGTCACCTTCACTTCACCTATCACAATAAACTCAAAGTACACATCAAATTCCTTCCCTCACATCACTCATCAAAATACCAAATCAATTACAAGAGCTTCACAAAACAACAAAAATAAAGAGAAAAAACACACAAATACAAACACAAGTACTCTAAAGAAGAGGAAGGGGGAATATACAACATGACGGTTCTTTAGGAACTCCGTCAAACCTAGGATGGTGGACTCTTCTTCAACCGTAGCCCTCAAGGGCATGGAGGAGCAAGTCGAACGCGCTACCGACATCATAATGAAGGCCCAAGAAGCGCTCGAGCCTAGCTAACCTCCACGGCCTCCAAGGTGGAGGCAAGAAGTAGGAATCCCAAGACCCAATGTCATCATTCATGTTGTCTCTGGGGTCTATCCATCCTACGAGCTTAACCGACCTCTTCCTCCCTAAGCATCGCCTCCAATCACAAGCAAGCTTCATCTCCAAGAAACAAGGCACAAAAAGCGGTTTTGGCCTCATCTCCTCAATGCACACCCCCACACTTTCATCAAGTTGTGGTTCCCCATCTTCATCACTCGGCCCCACATCATCTTGGATAAGAGGGTCGAAACTTCTACCGGCGGTTTCGATCTCTTCCAAGTCATTGCTTGGTTCACTAGCTAGGGGCTCTTGATGCTTATCCACATTCTCGAACAAGGGCAACTCGAGGCTATCAATCTCACCCAACAACTTCACAAACTCTACCAAACCATCCAACTCACTATCCTCCTCCAATTCCTCACCAATGTTGTCTTCACCGAGGGTCATCTCCTCATTCGTCACTTTTTGGGTAGACGATTGAAGTTCTTCAAAGCAAATCTCTCTATCAAAGGGAACAATGTTAGCGGCTTCGTGATTAGGTCGCTCCTCTTTCTCAAGTGGGCACCCTTCATTTAATTGCAATGTTCGGGATAAATACATTACGGTTTGAACCGATATTGCATTTAATCGAGCATCCCTCGCCTCGTTTGCCCTTTGCATTTGGACCCATAATTCATCTTGTTCTTTTTGCAATTGAAGAAGCGAATGATACAACTCCAAGTTTGACAATTGGTGGTCCTTGAGGTCTTGTAAGGTTCCTTGATAATCTTGATGATGCCCAAGGGGTGGGGCATCATATTGTTGGTAGTGAGGTTGAGGTGATTGGTAGTATTGTGGGTCATGGGGTTCATATTGTGGTTGGGGTGGAGGGTAATATCGTGGGTTTTGGGGGTATTGGCTTCCATAAGGTGAATCTTGATTGAACATGGTGGGTTCACATTGATAACTCGAGTAATAGTCACCATGATCGTAGGATTGGTAATCGTTCACTTGTTGGTAGCCATATTCATAACCTTGAAGTTCATACCCACTAGAGTCTTGATCTCCCCAAGAAGCTTGATAGTAATTAGGAGTCATCATGTCATAGCTTTGGTTCATAGAAGAAGAGGAGTAGCTCATATCAGCTTCCATGTGCGGGGAGTTTAGGTCAAACCCCATGCTTGCTCGAAAATCGTAGTCCATACCCGGTTGGAAACCTCTCACCCTAGCAACCGTCCGTTTAAGCGGCTCTAAGTTGCAAGAAGAAGATAGTCACCACCTCAAAGCACAAACTGTAGACTAGGAACAAACGTGAGAAGTCTAGTGCTTTTTGGGCACTAGACAAGAGAGAAATAAACCACACACACACAAGAAGCAAGGTAACAAAAAGAAAAAAGAAAAACACAAACACAAAGACAAAGTCACGTAACTAGGAAAACAAAGTCTAAACTAGCACGGTCCCCGGCAACGGCGCCAAATTGATGGTGAGGATTTGTCGTGGATCCCGCCACCAAATAAAAACCGGCAAAACCTAACTGGGGTAGCTAGGGTAAGTCGGGTCGAATCCACGGAGACGGTAATGTATAGCCTAAACTAGGTCGACCCAAATACTAGACTAAGTCAACGAGTTAAGCTAGAGAATGATAAGAGGGAGAGAAGGCTAGACTAAGACTAAAGTACCGGAGAAACAAACAAGGAAAACGGGCTAGGATTAGGTCGGGGTCAAAGGGGTAACCGAATGGTTAAGGAGGAGTTAGAGTGAAGGAGGTAGTAGGGTAATCTAGGTAATCTAACTTAGACTCACCTAGAGGTTCCTCATGGAACCCATTTCGGCGACACACATGACAAAGGAAGGCAAGAAAAACAAGCATTCTAACCTACTTAGTCATTCAAGCATTCCAACAAACATGTGATATGCATCAACCAAGAGGAAACCCAAATCTTCCACCAATTCCTCCAAGAAACCCTTAATCATCCAATTAACACCCTAATCACCCTACTAACCCTAGAAAGAACACTACTCTAACATAATCAAACTACAACTAACAAGAACAAGAAGAATCAAAACAAGAATCAAAACATCCATAATGAAACTAGTGAAAAAGATGAACTAAGAACAATACAACAATCAAAGATGCAAACTTGGATGAATTAAACAAGATAAAGAGTAAAAGAAGAAGAGGATTGTACCAAACTAGTGAAGAGGAAAGATTTAAACTTGCATTAATGAAGAAAACCCAAAACAAACCACCAAGGTTGTCAAGCTTGGATGGATCTTGAAGAATTCCCTTAATACAAGTACTAAACTAAGATTAACTACTAATTACCCACTAATCTACACTAATCTAAACTAATCTAACCTAAAAATAGACTAGGGTTTTGTGGGAAGTGAAGAACATAAGCTTTACAAAACAAGGGAAGAGTATATATAGGGTTACAAATGGAAGGGAGAAGAAAGAAAGGAAGTCCGGCTACAGCTCGCCGGTCCCTACCGGGACGGGGTCATCCCGACCGGGACGGCCGGTGGTCCCGACCGGGACGGCCGGTGGTCCCGACCGGGACGGGTTGGTCCCGACCGGGACGGCCTGGCAGTGGCTCCTCTAAAAGCGCACTTCATCCCCGACGGGATGAGGTGCATACCCGTCGGGGATGAGTCTTGTAGGCCTCCAATATGATCCTTTTGGTCTCTCCTTGCTTCACATGGACTTCTCATCGATTCTCAGGACTCGGGATCGGGTCTCGGAGGCTCGGGATTGGGTCCTAAGGTCTCGGGGTCGATTCCAAAGCATCGAGTCATCGTTCCTTTACTCCGTTGGCTCCAAAATGTGTATGTATAGAGTCGGAATCGCTCCAACTCTTCCAAATCGGTCTCGGGAACCTGAAACGAACTAAAGGAAGCATAAGAAGCCCATAAATCGCTCCCAAGGAGCGATTCCACAAGGAAAATGGGACCAAAACACTCTGAAATAGGCACTACAAACTACATTTATCACAACGTCAACGTTCTCCCAGCCGTATAACAGGATTTTAAAACTGTAATTACTATTATAGAAAAATAGTAAAAATGGAAAACAGTAAAACACATTATAATAAAAATAAACTTTTCAATAATAATAATAATAATAATAATAATAATAATAATAATAATAATCATAAAGCTTTCTCTCTCCTGGTGAACTTTCTCTCTCTAGAGAAATCCTCTGAAAATAACAGAATTCTAACAAACTTTTCTTCTTCGAACACCATGGCTATGGAGCCAAGCTTGCCTCGAGGACGAGGACGACCACGGAAAAATAATAATGCTGAAGCTAATATCTCTGGCAATCTAAAACCTAGCACAATGGCGGGAATTGGAGCAAGTTTGCGTTCTCATACTCAAACTCAAATGCAATCGAAAATGGCGGACACGCGGGTTCTTCGCTCTGATGGCGCTTTGCTAGTGGAAAGTGGTACTGGAACGCTAGAGGAATCTGCCTGTAACAATGAGAAGGTATCTCACTCGACGAATCTTCTCAATGATTTGATTAATAAGGCATTTTCATCTAAATCTGGGAAGAAGATTGAATCAAAATCTGCGATGAAACCTATTGTTGAAACTGTGAGCCCTAGTATTGAATCAGTTGTTGTGGAACCTGATGCTACACCTGAAATTGAATCAATAATCGCAAAACCCTCTACTGAATCAGTACTTACGAAACCAACTACTGATTTGAATACTGCAACACCTATTCTTGAAACGATCAAGGAGAAACCAAAATGGAAAGATATTGGGAAGCAGAAAAATGTTGGAATGGAACTCTACTATGACCAATCGTGTGTAGACGCCATGGAAATAGACATAGAAATGGATGATATTGCTGCTGAACTTGAAAAATGGAGCTTCACCCTCATGGGGCATGTTATTGGAGCAAAACCAACATTGCAGGGAATGAAAGACTTTGCTGTTAAGCACTGGGTGAATGTAGCTACGCCTAGTGTTAACATATTCAAGAAAGGTTGGTTTAGTTTCAGATTTCAAACAATGGAGGACATGAATACTGTGCTTAAAGGAGGTCCTTGGACGTACGGTATGCATTCCATTATCTTAAAGCAATGGACTCCAACATTCTCTAAGGATATTGACTGTATCTCTACAATTCCTACATGGGTTATATTTAGGGATCTTGATCCTTTCCTCTGGACTGACGTTGTGCTGAGTAAACTAGCTAGTCGAATTGGTAAACCCCTTTTTGTTGATTTTACTACTACCACACAAGCTCGGCTAGGGTTTGCTAGAGTCCTTATTGAGGTTGATGTATCAAAAGAGCTTTCTGAATCTCTGGTTGTTAATGCACCAATTATTGGGCAGTTTATGCAACAAGTTGAATATGAGTGGCTCCCTTATTTCTGTCAGGAATGTAAGAAATTGGGACACTTACAGAACAACTGCAAGCTGGTGAAAAAGAAACAGCTGATCAAGAAGGTTTATAAGCCTAAAGAAGAATTGGGGGGTAGTAAGGAAGGTGAAACTGTGCTAGGTGGTACCTTAGGCCATCAACAGGCAGAGGTTGTGAGCTCTCAAGCTGAAGTTGTTAATACTCAGCTAGAAGCCATTCCATCTCCTGTTGACCTGCCTAAAATGCATCAAGAATGCACAGGTCAGGGTACTTTAGACTCTTTTATTGCAATTGGAAGAGCTAAAGGATACAATGGACCGTTAAGAAGAATAGAATCAGAAGAGCCCAAACAAACCTTATCATTGCGAAATAGGTTTGATATTATGAATGAGATGAGTGAAGATCCTCCACTAGGTGGTACCTCAGATGGGGAATAAGGAGAAACACTGGCTCTACGAATGGAGGTTGATCAAGAATGCATTGAGCTAGGTTACAACTCTTCCCATCCAGTTGATCCTACCACTCCTCAGGCTGTAAAGCACTCAGTATGTGGAGATAAATTGAGACTAGGCTGTCATCCTAGTAATGGAAAAGATAAGGAGGTTAGGGCAGCTATCCCTCCTGATACATCTTGTCCATGATTACTGCTTCTTGGAATATTAGAGGGGGCAATGATCCACTAAAGCAGACTGAAATCCTTAATTTCATTAAAGTAAATAAGGTGGATCTTATGGGGGTTATGGAAACCAGAATTAAGAGAAATAAAGTGCCAAGATTGTTAAAAAATACTTCCAAAATTTTAAGGTTGCACAAAATTATAATGCTCACTATAATGGAAGGATATGGGTGCTATGGAATTCTTCTACTGTCACTGTGCAGATTAAAATCTCTCATGCTCAGATTATGCACTGTAGTGTGCTTCATCATGCATCTAATAGTCATATGGATATATCAATGATATATGGCTTTAATGATGGTGGTGATAGAGAGGAGCTATGGGAACAACTTGGTAATATTAGTAAAAATGTGAGTAATTGGCTCATCCTTGGAGATTTCAATGTTGTTAGGGATGTGAATGAAAGAATAAGTGGGAATGATCCAAATTTATCTGAGATTCTTGATTTCAATGCATGCCTGAATGCTTGTGGGCTTGATGATGTTGCTACTACTGGCTGCCAATATACGTGGACAAATAAACAGGAAGAAGGAACTAGGATTTGGTCAAGAATTGATAGAGCACTTGCAAATTCTGGTTGGTTTAATATGTTCCAGGATACACATGCTATTAATCTCCCCCCTGGCATCTCGGATCACTCACCTGTGCTGGTGAATATCCTCAGCTCTGTAAGAATACCTCCTCGCTTTAGCTTCCTCAATTGTTGGATTTTGAATCCCAATTATCATGACACTGTTAAACAGGCTTAGGAGGAAAAGGTTTATGGAAAAGAAGGATTTAAGCTCTTTGCAAGACTCAAAAATGTTAAAAACAAGTTAAAACAAATGCATAAGAACTACTACTCTCAGATGGATAAAAGAATTAAGGAGGCTAAGCTTGCTTTGGAGAAATCTCAGGAAGATTTGCAAAACCAGCCTTTATCTCCTGACTTGATGCAACTTGAATCTAAACTGCTGGCAGACTATAAAGCATTAAAAAATGCTGAGATAAGTATGCTAAAGCAAAAAGCAAAGGAAGAATTTATTACCCTTACTGATTCCTCTACAAGCTATTTCTATAATAGAATAAAGGAGCGGAATAAACAAAAAATTATTGGAAATATTCAAGACAGGAATGGGAAGTGCTGCAAGGGGCATGAAGCTGTTGCTGAAGGCTTTATTGATTATTATAAAAGCTTGCTTGGCTCTACCACGCCTGTTTTGCCATTAGATGCTCATTTCCTACAACAAGATCCAGTTATTTGTACTGATTTGTGGCAGGAACTGCAATGCATGTCATCTTTTGCAGAAATTGAAGGGGCTCTGTTTAGTATTGGTTCCCACAAAAGACCTGGTCCAGATGGTTTCTCAGCAGAATTCTTCAAGGCTAGCTGGTCCACGGTAAAACAGGATTTCTCCACTGCTATTTTAGATTTTTTTAAATCTGGAAAACTAAGTAAACAGGCTGCTACTACCATGATTACTCTGATTCCTAAAAAGACCACCTGCACTACCGTCATGGACTATAGACCTATTGCTTGCTGTACTACTGTCTATAAGACAATCTGCAAAATAATAGCTAATAGATTGAAAAAGGTACTGCCTCTTATAATAGGTTCTGAACAAGCAACTTTTATTGCTAAAAGAAGCATCCATGATAATGTGGTACTATCTCAAGCTCTAATTAAAGGATATAATAGATCTCTCTTGACTCCAAGATGTATGCTTAAGATTGATATGAAAAAAGCTTTTGACTCCCTTCAATGGCCTTTTCTCAGAAACATGTTAGAGGTTCTTAATTTCCCAAAAATATTCATTGATTGGATTATGTGCTGTGTCATGAGCCCCTGGTTCTCTTTCAAGTTGAATGGAGGTGTTGTGGGGTTCTTTAAGGGCACGAGGGGAATCAGGCAAGGGGACCCCATCCCCCTACCTCTTTAGTTTAAGCATGGAAATTCTATCCGGATATCTTAGAAGGATGAATGGGTTGGTTAATGTCTCTAATCACCCTAAGTGTGCTAAACTCAGACTCACACACCTGGTTTTTGCTGACGATATTATGATCTTCACTAGGGGGGATGTCCCCTCTGTAATGGCTGCAAAGGAGATTCTGCAATACTTTGCTAGTCTCTCTGGGTTACACATAAACAAGGAGAAAACTTAAGCTTTCTTTGGTGGAATTAAACAGCAGATAAAGGATGAAATTCTGAGAGTAACCGAATTTGTTGAGGGACAACTCCCCTGCAAGTATTTAGGGATGCCCCTGAACTCCATTCAGAATAACATGGTCACATACGGGAGCCTACTCACTAAAATCCAAGGTGCTCTATCTCACTGGTCTACTAACTCCTTCTCTTATGCAGCGAGAATTGAGCTAATTAACTCTGTAATCTTTGGAATCTCCAATTACTGGTGTGCTGCTGCCCTACTCCCTAAAAATGTATTAAAGATGATCAATAAATTCTGTAAAGATTTTTTTTGGTCCAATAAGAAAATGCAACTTAAGGGGTGGAAAACTATCTGCACGCCATGGCTGGAAGGAGGGTTTAACATAAAAGAGCTGCTCTCATGGAATAAAACGCTCATTGCTAAATGGATCTGGCAAATTGAATCTGGTCACAATAGCTTTTGGATACAATGGCTTAAGCTTTATGTATTTCAAAGCACATCTCTTTGGTCTCTTGTTGTCAATGACAGGCACTCTGAAGCTGTTCGAAGCATTATTCAGGTCAAGGATGAGATCCTTCAAAGTACAGGCACTATTGAAGACAGTAAGAAATTGGTTCTCAGTTGGACTAGAGGAGGCAAATTCGCTACTAGGAAGGGATATGATTGGTTTCGTGGCAGGAATGCCAAACTGCAATTCCTAAAAGCTTTAATGGTCCGGCAATATATCCTAGACAGAAAGTTATCACCTCTTTAGCTGCTCAACAGAAGCTGTTAACTGTTGACATGCTTCAAGCTAGAGGGTATATGATGGTCAACAGATGTGTGTTGTGCAAGATGGAGATGGAATCCCACAATCATCTCTTCTTCAATTGTCAATACTCGAGGAAAATCAAGGTAGCTGTCCAGCAATGGTTACAAATAAAACCAATTCAGCTAACCCTGAAGAAAGAACTCAGATGGATTAGTTTTCAGTCCAAAGTAAAATTAGAGTACAAAGTTGCGCTATGTTCTATTGTATACAGCATCTGGGAGGAAAGAAACCTCAGATTGTTTAAAAACATTGAACACAGTATTGAGCAAAGGGTGGAAAAGATCAAAATGGAAGTTAGAACTAGAACGAGCTAGTGTGTAGTCTATCTTTGGAAATTGTCCAAAGCAAAGGATATATCTTTGTAAGATCATCTCTTGATTTTGCCCTTATGGATGAATAAAAGAGATTAACTTTCTTGCAAAAAAAAAAAAAAAACTTTCAGTGAAAAATTTCACGTATCAAAACAATATAATAAAAATGAGTTTTCCGAAGAAAACATAAAACATTTGTCAACCTGCAACCAAATTATATCGATAATAATAAAATTAGTCAAAATGGCGTTATGGACAGGATTAGTGATGAAGACCAGACTTTCACTAGGAGAATACAAAAAACTAGTTTCGAGAACTTAGTTCAAACAAATCAAACTTCGATCTCTAACTAGGCTACTCAACCATAATAGGACGGCGACTTATAAATGCGTGGCCCTAGTTTAAGATAATATGCACACCCCTCTCGAGCACCATAAATACTCAGTTCAACCCGACGGCGTCTTACACTGCGAGGCACGAGTTTAAGGTCAAAATGTACACACACTCCCGAACACCATATATGCTCGGTTCAACAACCAGTATGCCCCATAAAGACACACCAGCCTTATAGTTGATGGCAAAAACGTAAACCCCAGAATATATTACTCTAACCTCACACTTGTCCTTATTCCATAACTCCAAAACAAAGCCGTTATCGATATATTTAAGAGATATAATCGTTATAAACAATAAGAGAACAAAAGGAGTAACCATCATATTCCAAAAGAGGAAACTTTCTATTTCAGGAAACTTATATTTTTAGAAACTTTACTAAAAATACCGTTATATTAAAATAGCGAAAATATTAGTTCATACTAATACAACATTTTTAGTAAACGATATAGATTTATAAAACTAATTACTTTCGGCCTTAACGATATTAATTGATAAAGTACGAACATTTAGGTTTATGAAATTATTGAAATATCATACGAGTATTTATAAAATGATTAAGATGTCAAATAATTTAATACTACTAATCAGGGTGTTTTTAAAATTTATAAAAGTAAAATTCCTTAATTATTAATAGGTTCGACAATAAAATTATAAATAGGATTTTACGGCAAATGTCAATTTAAATAGTTTAACGTCTTTTATTTAATTAAACCAACAAATACATTTAGAGTATGTTAAGGGATGATTTAACTCCTAAAGTTTCAGATTTAAATACTTTCAAAATTGCTGGAAAAATAATTCTTTTAGGTAAGGCGAAGCATTTTAACGATAAATCGCAATTTGTCCGAAAATCAATATTTATTAATTAAAGACTTTAATAAATAGTACAAAAATTATGTAAAATAGTTAAAATAAATTTATGGACATTCTTTCCAGAAAAGAAAATTTCCAGAATTCTAAAACTCGGTTTTTAAAGCGTTTTCTCGTTAATCGTCAAATCTCAACAATAACGAATAATAAAAATAGTAATTACAAAACGATTTAAGTATTAATATCCAAAAATTATTATTAAACTTAAAAATCATGATTTTCCAGAATCTACCATTTTTTCAGATTTCCAAAAATTCCAGATTTAATAAATCCCGTCAAATCCGTTTTTAAAACCCGTTTTCACAATTAACGATTCCATTAATAAAACTTATCGTTCCTAACATTTTATTAAGGCACTAAAAATCATAAAATTACATTTTAATATGAAATCACCAGAATCATAATTTTTTCCAGATTTAAACCAAAGACCAGAAATCGAGAATTTAAACAACAAACACGGTTTTAACGATAAACGATGATTTAAAGTGATTAATTAATTCATCCACTTAAAAATTTCGAAAAATTATGAAAAATTTCAGAAAGTTCTATTTCACCAGAAAGTTTCACCACGTCAAAAATCAGATTAAAATAAAATGTTTAATTACTAGAACTAAAAATCGACTTTTAATCGTTTTTGTCCGAAAACGGTAATAATTCAATAATCGATATCAAAAATATCAGAAAAATACTAAATTGTTAAAAATCATCAAAAACAACATTTTTCCAGAATATAAACATATATTACATGTTTAGGCCGATTATTACGATTTTACAAATTAATATAACAATTTAATCGTTAATCTCGTAAAAGCGATAAAAATACCGAAACATGCAAATTTTCAAATTTTAAAAGTTTTCCAGAATTCATGACATACATATATTGCCAAAATAAAACATAAAAATATATACATGCAAATACTCAATTAAAATCATGAAATACCGAGTAACATCGACGTTACCTCTAACCCAAATTCGAGTCGATTATATATTCATCGCTTCGGGATCGTCCAAAAATCCTACCAAACACGGAAATCATGGCATAAAAATACCATGAGAAAATTAATAAAAATCAAGGTAAAAATTTATCGAAAATGACGTCGATTAATACCTTAACGAAGAGAACGGAAAGAGGATTATTATGACGATAAAAATGATGCGATTGGGACTCGAAATGGAGCAAAAATCTGCCTGAGATGGAGCAGGGAGTACACGGCCAAAATGAGAGGAAGAAAGGTTGAATATTGTTTTTTATGACAAGAATGAATAAGGAGGACGGAAGGTCTTTGGTGTATAAATGTGAGTGAATGAGTTGATGAAAACAATGTGCAAAAATGACCAAGTGGCCTGCCAAAATGGATGAGGAAGGTGCATGAAAAGTTTTGATAATAATGCAACAATTGAATGAAAAGAAATTATCTTATGTTTACGTTTTAACGAGATAAAATGAAACGTTTAAATAAAACGTAATAAAACTTGTGACCAAGAGCTTAGTCGGTCCAAAATGTGAGGAAATGGTCTCAAATAATTTATAAGTTGATAAAAAGTATAATCGTAAAATAGTTAAAGGCATTTCAAAGTAATTCGAGTAAACCTCGCGTAAGAAAATAATTATTCGCGAAGCTTCGTAATAAAAATCATTAACAACTAATTTTTTGTAAATAAAAAAAATATTTACTAGTTGAAAATATTATAGTAACGTATTCAAACATTATTAGGAAAAGGGATAACTTAAATCCAAGCTTAAAAATGTCAATTCGAAGAGAAATAGAATTCCTTGCGGAAAATTAATTATTTTACGAAGAAACCAAATAGATGGATTTAAAAAGAATTTAAATCATTGAAATTAAAAATAAAAATTATTAAACTCACAAATTAAAATAGAGCTTAGTAAAATGATAAAATATGAGGCCAAAAGTGACAGAGTTAAGACGGAGTCCTAACGGAAAGAATAAAAATGCTTAGGAAAAATAACGGGTGTTACATCAGGACTATTCTTTGGGATGGATCTTTGTCCCTGGACTTTCTTCTATATAGTTGGCGACTATCTCAGGACTATTCTTTGGGATGGATCTTTGTCCCTGGACTTTCTTCGAGACAGTTTCCGACTATCACTAGACTATTCTTTAAGACGGATCTTTGTCTCTGGACATTCTTCGAGACAGTTTCCGACAATCTCTGGACTGTTCTTTGGGATGGGTCATTGTCCCTGGACATTCTTCGAGACAGTTTCCGACTATCTCTGGACTATTCTTTGGGATGTATATTTGTCCCTGGACTTTCTTCGAGACAGTTTCCGACTATCTCTGAACTGTTATTTGGGACGGATCTTTGTTCTTGGACTTTTATCGAGACAGTTTTCGACTATCTCTGGACTATTATTAGGGACGTATCTTTGTCCCTGGACTTTCTTCGTCGCAGTTTTCCACTATCACTGGACTGTTCTTTGGGACGGATCTTTGTCCCTGGGCTTTCTTTGAGATAGTTTCCGACTATTTCTGGACTGTTCTTTGGGACAGATCTTTGTCCCGGAACTTTCTTTGAGACAGTTGCCGACTTTCTCTTGACTGTTCTTTGGGACGGATCTTTGTCCCTGGACTTTCTTCGATATAGTTTCCGACTATCTCTGGACAGTTATTTGGGACGGATCTTTGTCCGTGGACTTTTATCGAGACAGTTTTCAACTATCTCTGGACTATTCTTTGGGACAGATCTTTGTCCCTGGACTTTCTTGGAAATAGTTTCCGACAATCTCTGGACTGTTATTTGGGACGGATCTTTGTCCCTGGACTTTCTTTTATACAGTTGGAAACTATCTCTGGAATATTCTTTGGGACGGATCTTTGACCCTGGACTTTCTTCGAGACTGTTTCCGACTATCTCTGGACTATTTTTTTGGGACGGATCTTTGTCCTTGGACATTCTTTGAGACAGTTTCCGAGAATCTCTGGACTGTTCTTTGGGACGGATCTTTGTCCCTGGACTTTCTTGGAGATAGTTTCCAACTATCTCTGGACTATTCTTTGGGACGGATCTTTGTCCCTGGACTTTCTTGGAGATAGTTTCCGACTATCTCTTGACTGTTATTTGGAACGGATCATTGTCCCTGGACTTTCTTTTATACAGTTGGAAACTATCTCTGGAATATTCTTTGGGACGAATCTTTGTCCCTGGACTTTCTTCGAGACTGTTTCCGACTATCTCTGGACTATTTTTTGGGATGGATCTTTGTCCCTGGACATTCTTCGAGACAGTTTTCGAGAATCTCTGGACTGTTCTTTGGGACGGATCTTTGCCCCTGGACTTTCTTGGAGATAGTTTCCAACTATCTCTGGAATATTCTTTGGGACGGAGCTTTGTCCCTGGACTTTCTTGGAGATAGTTTCCGACAATCTCTGGACTGTTATTTGGGACGGATCTTTGTCCCTAGACTTTCTTTTATACAGTTGGAAACTATCTCTGGAATATTCTTTGGGATGGATCTTTGACCCTGGACTTTCTTCGAGACTGTTTCCGACTATCTCTGGACTATTTTTTTGGGACGGATCTTTGTCCTTGGACATTCTTTGAGACAGTTTCCGAGAATCTCTGGACTGTTCTTTGGGACGGATCTTTGTCCCTGGACTTTCTTGGAGATAGTTTCCAACTATCTCTGGACTATTCTTTGGGACGGATCTTTGTCCCTGGACTTTCTTGGAGATAGTTTCCGACTATCTCTTGACTGTTATTTGGAACGGATCATTGTCCCTGGACTTTCTTTTATACAGTTGGAAACTATCTCTGGAATATTCTTTGGGACGAATCTTTGTCCCTGGACTTTCTTCGAGACTGTTTCCGACTATCTCTGGACTATTTTTTGGGATGGATCTTTGTCCCTGGACATTCTTCGAGACAGTTTTCGAGAATCTCTGGACTGTTCTTTGGGACGGATCTTTGCCCCTGGACTTTCTTGGAGATAGTTTCCAACTATCTCTGGAATATTCTTTGGGACGGAGCTTTGTCCCTGGACTTTCTTGGAGATAGTTTCCGACAATCTCTGGACTGTTATTTGGGACGGATCTTTCACTAGTAGAAAATTACCCTTTGGAACCGGTTGTAAACTACCCTTTTGAACCTTTTTTCAAAGGTTCTACTGCCACAGATTCCTTAGGTCCGGAGCTTTGGAACCGGTTGTAAGAAGGTTCCATAGATGCCCTTTGGAACCGGTTGTTGTTGGAACCGGTTCCAAAGGGTATACCATTGGAACCTATTGTATTTACAGCCGGTTCCAAAGGGTGTACCATTTAAACCTGTTATTATTCACAACCGGTTCCAAAAGTATACAATTGGAACCTGTTGTAAATCACAACCGGTTCCAAAGGGTGTACCATTGGAACCTGTTGTAATTCACAACCGGTTCCAAAGGCTGTACAATTGGAACCTGTTATAATTCACAACCGGTTCCAAAGAGTGTTCCATTGGAACCTTTTGCTATTCACAACCGGTTCCAAAGGCTGTTTCATTGGAACCTGTTGCCATTCACAACCGGTTCCAAAGGTTTACCATTGGAACCTATTGTAATGCCAACAGGTTCCAAAGGGTACCTCATTGAAACCTATGATAATTTAGACACGGTTCCAAAGGCATGTCATTTTATCATTTATTTATATTTTGAAACCGGTGACAAATGTTACTGATTTTAATTACAAAATTGAATTTTCGTATTCCTGAGAATGGTATATAAAAAACAAATCAAAGCACGTCAATTATAATATTAATAATTTGTCGGAAATTGGGCAGCACCTCCCTACAATTTGATTAAACCAAAATCAAAATCATATCACTGCAATGTTTAAATAGCACAACCAAATCCATAACCAATCCACACCTCCAACTACTTAAGTAACATCTCCAGTAGAATGCCCCATGTCTAGCAATCAACATGACTACAATATATATCTAACCACAAAAGTTAACAAAGTCACAAACGTACTACATCATCAACTCTATGCACTTCTGAGACCAATATTCACGAACTTGGTTCATATCTTCCGTCGTCATTCTTGATTTTGAAACACACTAACAAATAAAAAGAATAGTAACAATGGATTAGCGGTTACACCCATAATTACTTTATAACAGAAAAACTAAGATTAAGTTAAAAAAAACCTTAATTAAGCTTTCTTGACTCTTAGAGTAAAATACGGTGATGTCGTACATCCACTTCATGACATAGTTCCACATTCAAAGGCTCCAGATTGTTGAGGACACTGAAATTGTATGAACAAAAAGGTGTTATAAATCATTATTCACCAAGATAGTTTAATTCATCAATTGCACTATAATCATTGCTTTAATTTAGTCATCTCCGACACAAAATTTGTACAAAAAACAAAAGACAACAATGAGATAGCTATAATGGAGTAAATATTTTTAAGAACTCAAAATCATTAACCAGATTTCATGAAGTATCTCAATCAACGCGTTAAGTTTAAATTAAATGGCAACTACTAACCCATGTAAAAAAAAGAAATAATTAAACAAGTTAAAGCTTAATAATGTTGTTTACCTCAATCATGTTCACATTGAGACTATATTTTTTAACCGTATGACGTCTCCCGCCACTCACTGTATAGATTTTCCAAGCCCTTACATTATAAACATTAAAAATTATTAGACTATTATTTTTCTTGTAAAGGTTTAACTTAAGATAGTATTTTGATGACCAATTAATAAACATAACTTACAATTGCAAATGTAGTATTACGATATCCAAGTCATGTTTATCTTTATTCGAGTCAAAGATATATGCTATGTTGTCCCAAGGGCAAATGACAAGCAACAACCAATTCTTGCTGTATATAATACAACTTACGATTAGTAAGTATGAAATAATATAAAATAACTAAGTAATTAATTTAAAGAACCTTGGAGACTTGTTAAACAGATCGAAATCTGAAATAATGATTGTTCTGCTACATTTGATTCATATCCATGTGTATTCATCGTTGTGCTAATATCCTATGTTTGCTTAAAGTTTACTGAATTTGAATATTTGATGTTTGTTTCGATTTTGCTATACATGGAAGTATGGAACTGTGATAAAGATCCTTTTTTTAGCAGATTCCGCCATGCAACAGCCTGATACTCACAGTAGGCCGTTTAGTGCTGTAGTCTGTTACTGCTTTATTGGTAGTTTTTACATGTCGAAGCTGTGAAGAAAGGATATGTAAACCTCTAGGAATTTATGACTTAGGTGTCGGCTATTTTAGGTAAAAACTGAAGTATCCAAGTGTCGTGAGTCGTGTCGGGGTAACATAGCGTGTTCCCTCGAAACGCTAGAACTTCATATTTGAATGAAAAGGTGGAAGCTTTCGGAGACGTTAAGATTCAACTAAGTAAGATTGATATGATGTTAGATTTTAGCTCGCTATTGAACCGTCTAATGATTTTATTGTGAGTATCCTCCGTCTATGAATTTATTGTGCTGTGCTTCTGTCCTTAGAAAGGATAGCCTTAATATCGTGTTTTCATCCTCTATCTTATTATATTGAAACAGAAGAATCATTAAAAATCAAAGAGGGTATATTTTAACCGTGTTTTATGTAAATATTAACGTGAGATAGGTGTACAAAAAATTGATTGGTAAAAATACCACCCATTGTTTGCATAACAATATTCATGGTAATTAATTGGCATAATAGTAATAATACCACCGCTCACTTCATCTTTGACTTCTTTATTTGATCATCTTGAATTAGGCTTGGCCAAACCGTTAGCTGTTATAATGGTCTTTTAAGATTGTTATTGACCTAAATTATCACATACAGATACAAGACTTGTTCATAGCCTTTATACTTAAATTATTCCTAATACGTGAGTTACTGTCCATTACTGTCCATTTTTTTCGAAAAAGAAAATCCTTACACAACTCAACCTTTGGTATATAAACCAGACATCTGAACGCAGGTAACGCCAACTAGTTTGTCATGTCGTCACAAATGCATAGAGTCCCCATTTACTCGATACCCACTTTGGCTAAGCGTGTAAAGGAACGTCGCAAGTGGCTCAACACCCCCTCCCTTGAAAGCACAAGAAACTGATAGAAATACCCAATATTTGAACACTTGAATACTCGATTGGAGGCAGGAAAATATGCAAATTATCTCATCAGTCATCAATCAAGTAATAATAATCTTATAATCACAAATTGTAGGTAGTACTTCAATCCTCACTACCTTATGAAGCAAATTACAGAAGCAGCTATAGAATCGTAGAAAAAATAATTAGTGCAACACAAAATGTATTAATCATCAAAGAAATGATATTGATGATATTGATCTTCACTTTCAAAAAAAAATGATGGAACAAGTTGACTGACCTGTACATAACATCAAACATTTCAGCAACCAATTTCTTCAAGTTATCATCAAAGGTATTAATCCTTTTATTCTTGGCTCTAAGTCTCGGGTCTGGGTATTCCACCACCTTCAAGGGTGGTTCAAATTGCAAATCACCACCTTTCAAACAACCACCCATTGTTTGCATAATAGACGTTTGACTCTAACATAAATAATTTTGGCTGCTAAAAAAAAACTTCGTACACACAAACAGGCAAGAAATGGAGAACTAAAAAGATAGCTAGCTTTTGGGTAACTTTAGCTCTTATTTTGTTGAGACGTCACATAAACAAAAGGATTGAAGAAAGAAGATAGTGAATGAACATATACATATAAGGAAAAAAACCGAGGTTACTTACAGAAGCGCCCCGTCCAAGAGGAGAGTCCAAGAAATCACTGAATAGCTTCCTATACTGCAAGAACAAGTATTCAATGGACTACGTAACTTTCATCAATATAGAGGAATAATTAAAACTCTATGAGTTAAGAACATCAACAACATTGATCAAATTAACTCAAAATCAACCCGGATCAAGTTGCCAATCCCTTAACTCCTATCCGTACAAATTTCGTCCATTGTAGTTCACTTAAGCATTGCATCAGACCTCGTCAATTGTACTACAACTACTTATAATAAACACGCTAATAAAACCATTGGTAGCACCTAATTTAGTAATTCAGTTCAACAAATTCAATCCACTCTTTCTCAAGATCTTTTACAGATTTCAATATGAAATCGATATAGCTATTATACTATTATGAGCTACATGAACATACATCATCCTGCAATTTTACAAAATCCACGAAACAAGCTACACAAAGTGAAAGGTAAACAAAAAACAAATATTACCGTTAACATAATTCAGATCGTTTGTTTGTGTTTCGTATTCAATTCAGTTCGTTTCAGTTCAAAAGACGATAACCTAAGGAGCATAATCACACTCTTATCTAATACCGTCGTTCATTTCAATCAAGACTTCAAGAGCAACATAAATATACATCATAAAGAGAAGGTTTAGCTAGCTAAGTGCTACGATCTACCTTACGCCAACCAATAGGTCAGAGGTTTGATTATTCTTATCCACGACTAAATGTGCGCTAAAGACGGAACACAAACCCTAGGAAATTTCACAAAATCGACGGATGAAGAAACACAAACCCTAGGCAAATTTCATGAAATCGACAAATGAAGAAACACAAACCCTAAGCAAATTGCAGGAGAGAACCTATACATACATTCTCCTTCAATTTCGCGAAATCGACAAAATCCCTTAATTCCTATCCGTACAGAACAAGCAGAAATGCAATAGTGATTGTGAATTAGAAAAAATAAGTTTATGGTACCTCGTGTTTAGGGTTCGTCGTGAGTTTGTGACCTTCTTCTGTGCGTCGTTCTCTTCGTCTTCTTCTTCGTGTCGTCTGGATTCGTCGAATTCTGCGTCTTCGTCGAGTTCTGCGTCTTCGTCTTCTACTTCGTCGTCCGATTAGGGTTATTCGTGTCTGGGTTATTGGGTTTTCTGGGTTGTTCTTCGTGGTAGCTTCGTTCTTCTATTGGGTTTTCTGGGTTGTTCTTCTATTGGGTTGTTCTTCGTTCTTCATTCTTCTGCGTTTTTTTTGTGCTGCTTATTAGGGTTCTATTGTTTGGTGTTATTAGGGTTCAATTGTTTGGTGTTTTCAATTTTGTGTTAAGTAGCCTGGGTTCAATTTTTAAGAAGAGAACCTAGGATTTTGTATTTTATGATTTGTAATTTAGAAGTCTTTGGAACCATTTGTTAGAAAAATAGGTTCCATTGATGAAGAAGTTTTTAATAAGTTCCAAAAAAAATTAACATGTACCTTTGGCACCTCTTTTTAGTAAACAACCGGTTTCATTTGTAAGGTCTTTGGAACCGGTTGAACCTACAAAAGGTGTCAAAGTATTTTAATATGGGCTAAAAATTTTGGACACTACCTTTGGAACCTCTTTTAGTGAACAACCGGTTCCATTGATAAGGTCTTTGGAACCGGTTCCATTTACAACAGGTGCCAATTATTTTTTTGGTCATCTAAGGAACCTCTTGTTCTTACAACCGGTTCCTTTTGACAGGTTCCAATGGCATTAATTCTACTAGTGTTTGTCCCTAGACTTTCTTTTATACAGTTGGAAACTATCTCTGGAATATTCTTTGGGATGGATCTTTGTCCCCGGACTTTCTTCGAGACAGTTGCCGACTATCTGTGGACTATTTTTTGGGACGGATCTTTGTCCCTGGACATTCTTCGACAGAGTTTACGAGAATCTCTGGACTGTTCTTTGGGACGGATCTTTGTCCCTGGACTTTCTTCGAGACGGTTTCCGACTATCTCTGGACTATTTCTTTAAGACGGATCTTTGTCTCTGGACATTCTTCGAGACAGTTTCCGACAATCTCTGGACTGTTTTTGGGATGGGTCTTTGTCCCTGGACTTTCTTCGAGACAGTTTCCGACTATCTCTGGACAATTCTTTGGGATGGATCTTTGTCAATGGACTTTCTTCGAGACAGTTTCCGACTATCTTTGGACAGTTATTTGGGACGGATCTTTGTCATTGGACTATTATCGAGACAGTTTTCGACTATCTCTGGACTGTTCTTTGGGACAGATCTTTCTCCCTGGACTTTCTTGGAGATAGTTTCCGACAATCTCTGGACTGTTATTTGGGACGGATCTTTGTCCCTGGACTTTCTTTTATACAGTTGGAAACTATCTCTGGAATATTCTTTGGGATGGATCTTTGTCCCCGGACTTTCTTCGAGACAGTTGCCGACTATCTCTAGACTATTCTTTAAGACGGATCTTTGTCTCTGGACATTCTTCGAGACAGTTTCCGACAATCTCTGGACTGTTCTTTGGGATAGGTCTTTGTCCCTGGACTTTCTTCGAGACAGTTTCCGACTATCTCTGGACTATTTTTTGGGATGGATCTTTGTCCCTGGACTTTCTTCGAGACAGTTGCCGAATTTCTCTTGACTATTCTATGGGACGGATCTTTGTCGCTGGACTTTCTTCGAGACAGTTTCCGACTATCTCTTGACTGTTATTTGGGACGGATCTTTGTCCATGGACTTTTATCGAGACAGTTTTCGACTATCTCTGGACTGTTCTTTGGGACATATCTTTGTCCCTGGACTTTCTTGGAGATAGTTTCCGACAATCTCTGGATTGTTATTTGGGACGTATCTTTGTCCCTGGACTTTCTTTTATACAGTTGGAAACTATCTCTGGAATATTCTTTGGGATGGATCTTTGTCCCCGGACTTTCTTCGAGACAGTTGCCGACTATCTCTAGACTATTCTTTAAGACGGATCTTTGTCTCTGGACATTCTTCAAGACAATTTTCGACAATCTGTGAACTGTTCTTTGGGATGGGTCTTTGTCCCTGGACTTTCTTCGAGACAGTTTCCGACTATCTCTGGACTATTCTTTGGGATGGATCTTTGTCCCTGGACTTTCTTCGAGACAGTTTCCGACTATCTCAGGACTGTTATTTGGTACGGATCTTTGTCTTTGGACTTTTATCGAGACAGTTTTCGACTATCTTTGGACTGTTCTTTGGGACAGATCTTTGTCCCTGGACTTTTTTGGAGATAGTTTCCGACAATCTCTGGACTGTTATTTGGGACGGATCTTTGTCCCTGGACTTTCTATTATACAGTTGGAAACTATCTCTGGAATATTCTTTGGGATGGATTTTTGTCCCCGGACTTTCTTCGAGACAGTTGCCGACTATCTCTAGACTATTCTTTAAGACGGATCTTTGTCTCTGGACATTCTTCGAGACAATTTTCGACAATCTGTGAACTGTTCTTTGGGATGGGTCTTTGTCCCTGGACTTTCTTCGAGACAGTTTCCGACTATCTCTGGACTATTCTTTGGGATGGATCTTTGTCCCTGGACTTTCTTCGAGACAGTTTCCGACTATCTCAGGACTGTTATTTGGTACGGATCTTTGTCCTTGGACTTTTATCGAGACAATTTTCGACTATCTTTGGACTGTTCTTTGGGACAGATCTTTGTCCCTGAACTTTCTTGGAGATAGTTTCCGACAATCTCTGGACTGTTATTTGGGACGGATCTTTGTCCCTGGACTTTCTTTTATACAATTGGAAACTATCTCTGGAATATTCTTTGGGACGGATCTTTGTCCCTGGACTTTCTAAGAGACTGTTTCCGACTATCTCTGGACTATTCTTTAAGACGGATCTTTGTCTCTGGACATTCTTCGAGACAGTTTCCGACTATCTTTGGACTGTTCTTTGGGATGGGTCTTTGTCCCTGGACTTTCTTCGAGACAGTTTCCGCCTATCTCTGGACTGTTCTTTGGGATGGATCTTTGTCCCTGGACTTTCTTCGAGACAGTTGCCGACTTTCTCTTGACTGTTCTTTGGGACGGATCTTTGTCCCTGGACTTTCTTCGAGACAGTTTCCGACTATCTCTGGACTGTTATTTGGGACGGATCTTTGTCCGTGGACTTTTATCGAGACAGTTTTCGACTATCTCTAGACTGTTCTTTGGGACATATCTTTGTCTCTGGACTTTCTTGGAGATAGTTTCCGACAATCTCTGGACTGTTATTTGGGACGGATATTTGTCCCTGGACTTCCTTTTATACAGTTGGAAACTATCTCTGGAATATTCTTTGGGACGGATCTTTGTCCCTGGACTTTCTTCGAGACTGTTTCCGGCTATCTCTGGACTATTTTTTGGGATGGATATTTGTCCCTGGACATTCTTCGACACAGTTTCCGAAAATCTCTGGACTGTTCTTTGGGACGGATCTTTGTCCATGGACTTTCTTCGAGATAGTTTCCGACTATCTCTGGACTATTCTTTAAGACGGATCTTTGTCTCTAGACATTCTTGGAGACAGTTTCCGACAATCTCTGGACTGTTCTTTGGGATGGGTCTTTGTCCCTGGACTTTCTTCGAGACAGTTTCCGACTATCTCTGGACTATTCTTTGGGACAGATGTTTGGCCCTGGACTTTCATCGAGACTATTTACGACTATCTGTGGACTATTTTTTTGACGGATCTTTGTCCCTGGACATTCTTCGACACAGTTTCCGAGAATCTCTGGACTGTTGATGGGAAGGGATTTGTCGTGGAATCCCAACCGTCAAATAAATAACCGGCTAATCCTAACTTGGGTAGATAGGGTAAGTCGGGTCGAATCCACGGGGACGGTAAGAGGCTTCTAGACTAGGTCGGCCCAAATACTAGACTAAGTCAACGAGCTAAACTATAGAATGATAGAAGGGGAGAGAGCTAGACTATAACTAGGAAGAACAACTAAGGAAAATGGGCTAGGATTAGGTCGGGGTCAAAGGGGTAACGGAATGGCCAAGGAGGAGTTAGAGTGAAAGCGGTAGTAGGGTAATCTAGGACGCACGACCTAGAGGTTCCTCATGGAACTCATCCGGCGGTACACACGACAAAGGAAAGCAAGAAAAACAAGCAATCTAACTTACTTAGTCATTCAAGCATTCCATCAAACATGTAATGTGCATCACTCAAGAAGAAACCTCAAATCTTCCACCAACATCTCCAACAAACCCTTAATCATCCAATTAACATCCTAATCACCTTACTAACCCTAGCAAGAACACTACTCTAACATAATCAAACTACAACTAACAAGAACAAGAGAAATCAACACAAGAATCAAAACATCCATAATGAAACTATTGAAAAAGATGAACTAAGAACAATACAACAATCAAAGATGAAAACTTGGATGAATTAAACAAGATAAAGTGTAAAAAGGAAGAGGATTATACCATACTAGTGAAGGAGAAAGATTGAAACTTGCATTAATGAAGAAAACCCAAAACAAACCACCAAGGTTGTCAAGCTTGGTGAAGATCTTGAAGAATTTCCTTAATACAAGTACTAAACTAAGATTAACTACTAATTACCGACTAATCTACACTAATCTACACTAATCTAACCTAAAGTAGTCTAGGGTTTGAAGAACATCAGCTAAGATAGTGCCTTAATACAAGAGGAGGGGTATTTATAGGGTTACAAATGGAAAGGAGAAGAGAAGAATGAAGCGCGGGGTAGCAGCAGTCCTTCCCGGCCGGGAGGAGGTGGTCCCGGTCGAGAAGGTGTCGGTCCCGGCCGGGAGGGACTGGTCCCGGTCGGGAGGGACCCAAAACAGTGGCATCATCTTTTGTGCACCTCATCCCGATCGGGATGGCATCCTTCCCGGTCGGGATGGGTCTTGTAGGCCTCCAATATGATCTTTAGGGTTCCTCCTTGCTTCACATGGACTTCTCATCGATTCTCGGGACTCGGGATCGGGTCTTGGAGGCTCGGGATTGGGTCCCAAGGTCTCGGGATCGATTCCAAAGCATCGAGTCATCGTTCCTTTATCTCGTTGGCTCCAAAATGTGTATGTATCGAGTCGGAGTCGCTCCAACTCTTCCAAATCGGTCTCGGGAACCTGAAACGAACTAAAGGAAGCATAAGAAGTCCCTAAACCGCTCCCAAGGAGCGATTCTACAAGGAAAATGGGACCAAAATACTACGAAATAGGCACTACAAACTACACTAATCAACTCCCCCACACTTAACCCTTACTCGCCCTCGAGTAAGCACATACTAACTACTATACTAGCCGAATGGGTATAAGCGCACCCTACGCCCTTTCAACTCACGCGAGTGCACTTAGAGGAAAAGTGCACCCCGCAAGGCAAGTCGGGTCTTGCGACAAAACTGTGGATGCAACCGGACACAAAACACATAAACAAACAAACACACAAACGAACACACAAAAGGTTGCACCCAAAAGAAAAGAAATACCGCTTCCCTCAAACAAGCGGTGAAAGAAGCACCGGTTTAGGACTCAAGGCAAGTGACAACGTTCCCAAGCTAGCAATACAAACCAAGATGGACTAAACCCTAATAGTATGACGACAAAGCAATAAAAACGTTGGTAACTCGGTCGACACTATAGGTAAGTGAGACCCCGCCCCCTTTAGCAAAGAGCCAAGAGGGTCGTCCCATGTCCGAAACCGCCTAACTAGTCCTAGTAAAAAGGTGGAAATATGCAAAATGAGGGAAGACCGACCACTACCGCTATCATCCTTCCTCGGGACTCGGTCCGTTGGTAGGCTCTTCACGGTAATAGTCGGAAAAAAGGCTTATTTTTGTGGGGTTAGAATCTTTTTGTGAGACGATTTTCTTTTGCATTTTTGCTTTGTTTTGCCAAGCCATTCTTTTTCTTCTTTTCTATTTTCTTTTTGGCTTTTGTGCCTTTTCTTTTTCTTCATTCTTTTCTTTCTTTCATTTTCTTTCATTTTCTTTCCTTTGCCCTTTTTGGCAAGATTTGGCTTTTTGGCATTTCTTTGTATGACAAAAAAGGGAGAATTCAACAAATTGCAACTTATTGTGTGGATATGTGTGGGAGATAGGTAAATGGGTGAGTCGGGACGGGCCCTTCCCTTCTAACCCACAAAAAGTGGAGAACTTGGACTAATCAAACAATCCCAAACACGGTCACCTAAGGGACGGGACTCGGTAACCAAGGCCTTTTCACACCGTGGGTGGTCATAATGGTCAAAATGCAAATCCCGTAGTAAATCCCTAGTAAGCTAGGTGGACTCAAGGTAAAGGACCAACGAAATCATTGATTTAGGGTCATTCTACTAGATTAAAGTCCAAGACTCGATTTACACTACTAGGAAGGGAAAATATGCACTCACACACTAACCTCTAAACCGGGTTTTCAAAAACGGTTCACACATGACACACAACAAAACACCAAACAAAGACTCAACGAAAACGAAAGAAAAAGAAACAAAAGCGACATAACAAAAACAACACAAAACGAACACACACATAACACAAACACCACCCCTAGCTTCCAAACAAATCGCCAAATTACCCACAAACTTTAAAAAGCTCCACCCGAGCACACAACATCACAATCTCCTCCAAACTCCGCAAGAGGTAAAGAAGAAAAAGGGATAAAGATGATACCGGAAGTCTTGAAAGCTCTCCAAAGCTAATGGCGATTAGGCAACCTATAAAGAAAAGAGGGGGGCAAAACACACAACAAAACAAATATACGACACAATGACACAAGAGGAAAACGCACAAAAGAAAAATCTTTTTGATTTTTGTGAAAATTTTTCAAATTTTTAGGGTTTTTAAAGATTTTTTTTTTTCAAAAACTAAGAAAATAAAACTAACTAGGCTAGAATATCGCTCCCCCACACTTAAGTCGAGCCATGTCCTCATGCTCGACCGTAGTGCATGGAGCACAAAAGAAAAAGAAAATAAACTACGAAAATAAAGCTAAAAATCAAAAAGTGGGGAAAAGGGTAGAAGGCGTCCGGCCGGGGTGTAATCAAGTCACCATGGGCCGAGAAAAGAAAAAGATATGGAAGGGGGAAGAAAATAAAAAAGAAGGAAATAAAAGGAAATGGGGGGAGGACTAGGTGTAATCACGTCACCTAGCCCGGATTCCACCTAAATCCGACTAAATCCTCAAAAAGGGATGAAAAACTTGTAAAATTTGGATTTTGAAAATGACTCTCGATGTAGTCACATCATCGAGAGTCGGGAGCAACCAAAACCAAGGCCTCGAAGGCCACCATGACAAAGGGGAAGGGGAGAAACAAGGGGATAACAAGCAATAAAAAAACGGAAAAGAAAGGATAGTTGCCATACCGACCGGTTAGCAACTCACTCTCTCCATCGTCTCAATTATCAATAAAGGCACTCGCTTGTTGTCGTCATTGCTATCCCGCTTCAAGCTTGATAGAACCGCAAGGTAGAGGTAGCAATGGTGTGAGGGGGTGGGATTTGATGTGAAACTCGGTTTAAAGTGGATAGAGGATGAAGTGAGGATATGAAAATGGAGTATGTGGGTGGTATGATGTTAGCAAGGAAGGTAGGGAGGTTGGGTGGGGGTATACAATGGTTGGGTGGGCTTAAATGTCAAAGGAGAGGCACCAAAAAGGAGTAGGGGGTCATCCCGGTCGGGATGGGTGGTCCCGGTCGGGATGACATACCCGTGCCGGTCGGGAAGCCTCCTTCCCGATCGGGATGACACTCCAGTGGACTCGGTTTTTGGCACCCTCATCCCGATCGGGACGGCCCCATCCCGGTCGGGACGACACACCCTTCCCGGTTGGGAAGGGTCTTCATGACTCCCATGACCCCAAAAACCGATTCTCTTACTCACATTCCAAGCTCTATCGATAACCACTTCTTTCTAGGAGTCACCTTCACTTCACCTATCACAATAAACTCAAAGTACACATCAAATTCACTCCCTCACATCGCTTGTAACACCCGCTATTTTTCCTAAGCATTTTATTCTTTCTGTTAGGACTTCGTCTTAACTCTGTCACTTTTGGCCTCATATTTTATCATTTTACTAAGCTTTATTTTAATTTTTGAGTTTAATAATTTCTATTTTTAATTTTAAAGATTTAAAATTCTTTTAAATCCATTTATTTGGTTTCTTCGTAAACTAAGTAATTTTTCCGCGAGGATTTCTATTTCTCTCCGAATTGACATTTTTAAGCTTGGATTTAAGTTATTCCTTTTTCCTAAAAATGTTTGAATACGTTTATGGAATATTTTCTACTAAGATATATTTTAGTTACTAAAAACAAGCCATTTATGATTTTATTACGAAGCTTCGCGAATAATTATTTTCTTACGCGAGGTTTACTCGAATTACTTTGAAATGCCTTTAACTATTTTACGATTATACTTTTTATCAACTTATAAATTATTTGAGACTGTTTTCTCACATTTTGGACCAACTAAGCTCTTGGTCACAAGTTTTATTACGTTTTATTTAGACGTTTCATTTTATCACGTTAAAACGTAATCATAAGATAAATCATTTTCATTCATTGTAGCATTTATGTCAAAACTTTTCTTACTCCCTCTCTTATCCTTTTGGCCGGCCAACTTTAGGTCTAGATACACTTTGGATTCCTCATTTTGAAACTTTAATTTCATTCTTACTCCTTTAAGTGTAGTAACCTCCATCTCCTCCTTTACTTTACATTCATTTTTGCATTAACAAAAATATTCATCACTTCTTTCTTCTCTCTTTTGGCCGTGTACTCCTTACCCTCCTTAGGCTGATTTTTGCTCCATTTCAAGTCTCAATCGCATCATTTTATCGTCATAATAATCCTCTTTCCGATTCCTTCGTTAAGGATTTTTGGACGATCCCGAAGCCGACGAATATTTCGTTGATTCAGACTTGGAGTAGAGGTAACGTCGATGTTACTCGGTATTTCAAGATTTTAATTGAGTATTTGCATGTATATATTTTTATATTTTATTTTGGCAATATATGTATGTCACGAATTCTGGAAAAAATTTTAAAGTTGAAATTTTGCACGTTTCGATATTTTTATCGCTTTTACGAGATTAACGATTAAATTGTTATATTAATTTGTAAAATCGTAATAATCGGCCTAAACATGTAATATATGTTTATATTCTGGAAAAATGTTGTTTTTGATGATTTTTAGTAATTTAGTATTTTTCTGATATTTTTGATATCGATTATTGAATTATTATCGTTTTCGAACAAAAACGATTAAAAACCGATTTTTAGTTCTAGTACTTAAACATTTTATTTTAATCTGATTTTTGACGTGGTGAAACTTTCTGGTGAAATAGAATTGTCTGATTTTTTTCATAATTTTTCGGAATTGTTAAGTGGATGAATGAATTAATCACTTTAAATCATCGTTTATCGTTAAAACCGTGTTTGTTGTTTAAATTCTCGATTTCTGGTCTTTAGTTTAAATCTGGAAAAAATTATGATTCTGATGATTTCATATTAAAATGTATTATTATGATTTTAGTGCCTTAATAAAATGTTAGGAACGATAGGTTTATAAATAAAATCGTTAATTGCGAAAACGGGTTTAAATGGCGGTTTTGTTGAAATTTGTTGATCTGGATTTTGGAAAAATCTGGAAAAAATTTATCTTCTGTAAAATCAGGATTTTAAAGTGTAATAATAATTTTTGGATATTAATACTTAAATCGTTTTGTAATTACTATTTTTATTAATCGTTATTGTCGAGATTGGACGATTAACGAGAAAACGCTTTAAAAACCGAGTTTTTAGAATTCTGGAAATTTTATTTTCTGGACAGAATGTCCATAAATATAATTTAACTATTTTACGTAATTTTTGTACTATTTATTATAGTCTTTAATTAATAAATATTGATTTCGGACAAGTTGTGATTTATCGCTAAATTGCTTCGTCTTACCTAAAAGAATTATTTTTCCAGCAATTTTGAAAGTATTTAAATCTGAAACTTTAGGAGTTAAATCATCCCTTAACATACTCTAAATATATTTGTTGGTTTAATTAAATAAAGACGTTCAAGTATTTAATTTAGTATTTGCCGTAAAATCCTATTTATAATTTTATCGTCGAAACTAATAATAATTAGGGAATTTTAGCTTTATAACTTTCGAAAACACCCTAATTAGTATTATTAAATATTTTTTTAGATGTCTCTAATCATTTTATAACACTTGTACGATATTTTAATAATTTCATAAAATCAAATGTTTTTACTTTAATAATTAATATCGTTAAGGCCGAAAGTATTAGTTTTATAAATCTATATCGTTTACTAAAATGTGGCATTAGTATGAACTAATATTTTCACTACTTTGATATGATGCTATTTTTAGTAAAGTTTCTAAAAATAGAAGTTTCCTAAAATAGAAAGTTTCCTCTTTTAGAATATAAATGTTTACTTCTTTTATCCTCATATTGTTTATGATGAATACATCTTTTAAATATCGATAATGGTTTGCTTTGGAGTTATGGAATAAGGACAAGTGTGGGTTTAGAGTAATATAGTCTGGGATGTACGTTTTGCCATCAACTGTAAGGCTGGTGTGTCTTTATGGGGCGCATTGGTTGTTGAACTGAGCATGGTTTGTGTTCAGGAGAGTGTATATTTACCTTAAACTTAGATATCGCATCGTATAAGTCGCGTCGGGTTGAACTGGGTATGGTTTGTATCCAGGAGGGGTGTACATTACTTAAGCCAGGACCTCGCTGCACGCAGTCCTGTTATGGTTGAGTTGCCTAGTTAGAGACTAAAGTCTAATTTGTTTTGACTAAGTTCTCGAATCTAGTTTTTAGTATTATCCTAGTGAAAGTCTAGATTCTACATTAATCCTATACATAACGCCATTTTGATTATTTTATTTATTATCGATATAAATTGGCGCAGGTTGGCAAATATCTTTATGTGTCTTCGGAAACCCCTTTTGAATAATTCGTTCGACGCTAAACCTTATTTTAATATGATGTTTTACTGTTTTCCATTTTTACTATTTTTCCTATATTAGTAATTACTGTTTTAAAATCCTGTTATATGGCTGGGAGAACGATGACGTTGCTCCCCACTGATTGTGGCTGTTATGTTTTAACATGGCAGGTATACGTGTTTATTTTCCGGTGGGTGTGGGCTAGCGAGCAGTCTTGGATCCTGCTGATCTTTTAATAATCATGTTTTAAGGATTGTTTAACCTCTTTATGGATTGTTTTAAATTTTAGCCATTTTTATGTATGGCGCATGTTTGACTTTACCAATTTAATTTATTAAGACATAGTTCTGTGTGTTTTAATCCCGACTCTACAGTGTTTCCGCCACTGTATCGCGCTAGAATTTTTAGGGGATTACAGTTGGTATCAGAGCATCACTGCTCCCGACGCTTACACACCTGAAATTAGGGAAAAATACCAGTAAATTATTTAAACAGTAAATAAGGATATTATTAGAAATGGGTAGAAACAGATAAGGACTTAACTGTTAAGATTGTCTGTTCCTGAACTCGATGATTAGCATTGATTTTATGTTGTTATTTGTGAACTTCAAGATGGCCGGAAGAGGTAACCGAAACAACAACAACAACAACCGCAACAACAACAACAACAATGATCAAGGAGGTATCGAAGATCTGGCTGACACGCTACGCAATATAGCGCAGGCTATGAACGAGATGAACAACCGGAACCAGCAGAGGCCTTCAACTTCTCTCACGCTGCTGAAGGAATGGCTAAAAGCAGATTGGACTATTATGACGGTTCCGTGGACCCTGAAGTCATGAACCGTTGGTTTCGAGTGATGGAAAGACAGTTTGGAATTTACTCCGCCCCCGAGGATCAGAAGGTGGGCCTAGCTGTGTTGTACTTGTCAGACGATGCAGACAGATGGTGGAGCCAGGTTGGCCCGACTGCTCTTCAGACTCCAGGGTTCAACTGGACTCAGTTCAAGGCTCTCTTAGAGCAGAGATTTTATCCCGAGGAGCTGAGGCGTCAGAGGATGACTGAATTCAACACTTTAAGCCAGAATACCATGTCAGTTGAAGCTTACACCACTCGGTTTCACTTTCTGGCGAATTATGCTGGAGATCTGTTACCCAATGAGAATTCCCGAGCTTTCTTTTATCGAGGAGGACTTCGAGTCGATATCACTCTCAACATGCCCCGGAGTCTCTCAACTGTTAATGAGCTTTATAATGCCGCGCTATACGCGGAATCTTCGATTGAGCGGGTGAAATCTATGAACCCATCATCTGGTTATAAAAGACCTTTCACCCATTCAGGGAATAACTCTTCATCTTCTTCTAAGAAGTTCAACTCTGGAGGTCTGGATTACTTTTCCTTTCTCTTCTTCTTCTACTTTCTTTCCTCTAAATTTCTGACTCTACTGTATGCTATTACAGGTAGTGGTTTCAAGAAAAACAATTTCAACTCGAAGCCCAACAACAAGAAGGATTCTAACTGTTTCAAATGCAAGAAGGCCTATCATCCGGGTTTGACTTGTGAGGGTAACCCTATTACCTGTTTCCACTGTGGGGAAGTGGGACATCGTTCTACCTACTGCCCAAAGAAAACAACAACCAATACCGCTACTGCAGCTGGCGCTGTCTCTACTTCTGCTCCTCGTAAGGGACGCATCTTTGTGATGAGCCGTGCCGACGCTGAGGCTAATCCTGATGTGGTTACGGGTATGTTTCTGATTTCTGGTGTTAGTGCTTATATATTATTTGATACCGGCGCTTCCACGTCTGTAATATCTTCTACTCTGGCTCCAAAACTGTCCTTAACCCCCTGTCTAGCTGAGCCTATAGCTATTTCCCTCCCTTCTGGTGAAGTCGTTGACTGTTCTAAAGCTTATCAGAATGTACCTATTCTCTTTGCTGGTACTATTCTTCCTTCTACTCTCCTTGAGTTTCCTCTCGCTGAGTTCGACGTTATTTTGGGAATGGACTGGTTAGCTCAGCATGATGCAAGATTTCAGTGTCGAGATCAGAAGATTTCTCTGAAGACCCCCGAAGGTGTTCGAGTGACTTACCGTGGTGGTCGAAGACAGAAGGGTATCAAGATTATTTCTGCCATGAAGGCTATCAGAATGTAGAGAAAAGGTTGCCAAGCATTTCTATGTACGGTAACTGTAACTGCTGAACTCCCCAAGCTCGAAGAGGTGCGCATAGTGTGTGATTATGCAGATGTATTTCCTGAGGAGTTACCAGGTATCCCACCCGAACGAGATGTGGAATTCACTATTGAACTCGTGCCTGGTACAGGCCCAATCGCCAAAGCACCTTACAGAATGGCTCCTGCTGAGTTGCAAGAGCTACGCAAGCAATTGGATGAAATGATTGAGAAAGATTTCATTCGTCCAAGTTCTTCCCCTTGGGGCGCTCCTGTACTTTTTGTCAAGAAGAAAGATGGTTCAATGCGCCTGTGTATTGATTATCGTGATCTCAACAAGGTTACGATCAAGAACAAATATCCCCTGCCCAGAATTGATGATCTCTTTGATCAACTTAAGGGTGCTTCCGTATTTTCCAAGATCGATCTAAGGTCTGGATATCACCAAATTCCCGTCCGTGAATCAGACATTCCTAAGACGGCTTTCAGTTCGAGGTATGGACATTATGAATTCAAAGTCATGCCTTTTGGACTAACCAATGCTCCTGCTGTTTTTATGGATCAGATGAACAGAACTTTCAGGGAGTATTTGGATCAGTGTGTTGTTGTCTTTATTGATGACATCCTGATTTATTCCAAGTCAGAGGTTGATCATGCAGAACATCTCAAGGTTATTCTTGGCATCCTACGAGATCAGAAGTGGTATGCTAAGTTTTCCAAGTGTGAGTTCTGGCTTTCCGAGGTAGCTTTTCTGGGTCATGTTATCACAAAGGAAGGTATTAAGGTTGACCCTGCTAAGATTTCAGCTATCGAGAGCTGGGCAAGTCCCAAAGATGTTGGCGAGATCCGAAGTTTCCTTGGTCTTGCCGGCTATTATCGAAGGTTTGTGCAAGACTTTTCTAAGTTAGCACGACCTATGACTCAATTACTCAAGAAAGAGAATAAGTTTCTGTGGAGTCAAGCTTGTGAAGATGCTTTTTCTGAGCTCAAGAGAAAGCTCACCTCTGCTCCTATCCTGACCCTACCTGAAGAAGGCGTTGGATTTGATGTGTACTGTGACGCTTCTAAGAATGGTTTGGGTTGTGTCCTTATGCAGAACGGTAAGGTGATCGCTTATGCCTCTAGACAGTTGAAAATTCATGAGGTGAATTACCCTACCCACGACTTGGAGTTAGCAGCTGTGGTGCATGCCTTGAAGGTTTGGAGGCATTATTTGTACGGAGTAAGATGCAAGGTTCACACTGACCATAAGAGTCTGCGATATCTCTTCACGCAGAAAGATCTGAATGCGAGACAGAGACGCTGGATCGAGTTAGTGAATGACTATGACCTTGAATTGGTGTATTGTGAGGGAAAGGCTAACGTGGTTGCTGATGCCCTTAGCAGAAAGATCCTTCATTCCTTGTCTCCGTGTTCTAGCTTGCCTGAGAAGTTATCCCGAGATTTTGCCAAGATGTCTATTGATGTTGTGGATGAAGATTATGATGGTCGCCTGTATGCCCTTGTTGCTGAACCAACTCTTTTCCGTGAGATTCGTGAGAAGCAGTTGGATGACCCTTTTGTGGCTGGCATCCGAGAAAAGATGAATCTTGGCAAGGCTCTAGATTTTTCTGTGGATTCCAGTGGAGCACTGAAATTTAAGAACCGCTGGGTTGTCCCTGGTGATGCTGAGGTGAGAAAGCAAGTTCTAACCGAAGCACATAAGACGAGGTACTCTATTCATCCTGGTGGTGACAAGATGTATCGGGATTTGAACTCCATTTCTGGTGGCCTCATATGAGAGAGGACATTGCAGAGTTTGTAAGTAAGTGCTTGACTTGTCAGCAGGTGAAGTTCGAGCACAAGAAGCCTGGAGGTTTGCTACAACCACTCCCTGTTCCAGAGTGGAAATGGCAGTGCATATCGATGGATTTTGTGATGGCTTTACCTAGAACCGTGAATGGTAGAAACGGTATTTGGGTTATTGTGGACCGCTTGACCAAATGTGCACGATTCGTCCCAATTCGCGATACTTGGAGTTTGGAGAAGCTCGCAGAAGTGTATATTGCCGAGATCGTCCGTCATCACGGTGTACCGCTCGAGATTGTTTCGGATCGAGACCCGAGGTTCCGCTCTAAATTTTGGAAGGCTTTGCAAGATGCTTTGGGAAGCAAGTTATTGATGAGTACCGCTTTCCATGCTGCTACAGATGGACAGTCCGAGAGAACAATCCGAACTTTGGAGGATATGTTGTGGGCTTGTGCCTTGGATTTCCAAGAGAGTTGGATCCGACATCTTCCATTGGAAGAGTTTTCCTATAACAACAGCTACCATGCTTCTATTAAGATGTCCCCGTTTGAAGCACTTTATGGTCGAAAGTGCCGTAGTCCCGTCTGTTGGGATGTTCCCGGTGCAGTAAAGATTTTGGGCCCGGATTTGTTGACTCAGACTATTGACGTTGTGAATGTGGTCCGATCTAGGATGAAGTCTGCCCAGGATCGACAGAAGTCGTATGCTGATGTTCGTCGCCGACCTTTGGAGTTTTCGGTTGGTGATCTGGTGTTCCTGAAGGTATCACCTATGAAAGGGGTGAAACGGTTTGGGATTAAGGGCAAGCTCAGCCCTAAGTTCGTTGGCTCATACCCTGTAATCGAGAGAGTGGGCGAAGTTGCTTATAAACTGGAATTGCCTGCATCCATGGGTAAGGTTCACGATGTATTTCATGTTTCTCAGTTAAGGAAATATGTTAGTGATCCCGAGCACGTGTTGGAGCCCGAGATTGTGGATCTCGAGCCGGATTTGACTTATGAAGAAAGGCCGGTGAAGATCACTGATCGCCGCGAGAAGCGTTTAAGGAACAAAGTTGTACCTCTGGTGAAGGTTTTGTGGCGCTGTAATCGGTTTGAGGAAGAAACATGGGAAACCGAGTCTTCGATGCGAGCTAAGCATCCTCAACTCTTCGAGTAAGGTAAACCTCGATTTCCTATCTGCTTATTCTTAGTTTCGAGGACGAAACTTTCTTTTAGTGGGGAGGATTGTAACACCCGCTATTTTTCCTAAGCATTTTATTCTTTCTGTTAGGACATCGTCTTAACTCTGTCACTTTTGGCCTCATATTTTATCATTTTACTAAGCTTTATTTTAATTTTTGAGTTTAATAATTTCTATTTTTAATTTTAAAGATTTAAAATTCTTTTAAATCCATTTATTTGGTTTCTTCGTAAACTAAGTAATTTTTCCGCGAGGAATTCTATTTCTCTCCGAATTGACATTTTTAAGCTTGGATTTAAGTTATTCCTTTTTCCTAAAAATGTTTGAATACGTTTATGGAATATTTTCTACTAAGATATATTTTAGTTACTAAAAACAAGCCATTTATGATTTTATTACGAAGCTTCGCGAATAATTATTTTCTTACGCGAGGTTTACTCGAATTACTTTGAAATGCCTTTAACTATTTTACGATTATACTTTTTATCAACTTATAAATTATTTGAGACTGTTTTCTCACATTTTGGACCAGCTAAGCTCTTGGTCACAAGTTTTATTACGTTTTATTTAGACGTTTCATTTTATCACGTTAAAACGTAATCATAAGATAAATCATTTTCATTCATTGTAGCATTTATGTCAAAACTTTTCTTACTCCCTCTCCTATCCTTTTGGCCGGCCAACTTTAGGTCTAGATACACTTTGGATTCCTCATTTTGAAACTTTAATTTCATTCTTACTCCTTTAAGTGTAGTAACCTCCATCTCCTCCTTTACTTTACATTCATTTTTGCATTAACAAAAATATTCATCACTTCTTTCTTCTCTCTTTTGGCCGTGTACTCCTTACCCTCCTTAGGCTGATTTTTGCTCTATTTCAAGTCCCAATCGCATCATTTTATCGTCATAATAATCCTCTTTCCGATTCCTTCGTTAAGGATTTTTGGACGATCCCGAAGCCGACGAATATATCGTTGATTCAGACTTGGAGTAGAGGTAACGTCGATGTTACTCGGTATTTCAAGATTTTAATTGAGTATTTGCATGTATATATTTTTATATTTTATTTTGGCAATATATGTATGTCACGAATTCTGGAAAAAATTTTAAAGTTGAAATTTTGCACGTTTCGATATTTTTATCGCTTTTACGAGATTAACGATTAAATTGTTATATTAATTTGTAAAATCGTAATAATCGGCCTAAACATGTAATATATGTTTATATTCTGGAAAAATGTTGTTTTTGATGATTTTTAGTAATTTAGTATTTTTCTGATATTTTTGATATCGATTATTGAATTATTATCGTTTTCGAACAAAAACGATTAAAAACCGATTTTTAGTTCTAGTACTTAAACATTTTATTTTAATCTGATTTTTGACGTGGTGAAACTTTCTGGTGAAATAGAATTGTCTGATTATTTTCATAATTTTTCGGAATTGTTAAGTGGATGAATGAATTAATCACTTTAAATCATCGTTTATCGTTAAAACCGTGTTTGTTGTTTAAATTCTCGATTTCTGGTCTTTAGTTTAAATCTGGAAAAAATTATGATTCTGATGATTTCATATTAAAATGTATTATTATGATTTTAGTGCCTTAATAAAATGTTAGGAATGATAGGTTTATAAATAAAATCGTTAATTGCGAAAACGGGTTTAAATGACGGTTTTGTTGAAATTTGTTGATCTGGATTTTGGAAAAATCTGGAAAAAATTTATATTCTGTAAAATCAGGATTTTAAAGTGTAATAATAATTTTTGGATATTAATACTTAAATCGTTTTGTAATTACTATTTTTATTAATCGTTATTGTCGAGATTGGACGATTAACGAGAAAACGCTTTAAAAACCGAGTTTTTAGAATTCTGGAAATTTTCTTTTCTGGACAGAATGTCCATAAATATACTTTAACTATTTTACATAATTTTTGTACTATTTATTATAGTCTTTAATTAATAAATATTGATTTCGGACAAGTTGTGATTTATCGCTAAATTGCTTCGTCTTACCTAAAAGAATTATTTTTCCAGCAATTTTGAAAGTATTTAAATCTGAAACTTTAGGAGTTAAATCATCCCTTAACATACTCTAAATATATTTGTTGGTTTAATTAAATAAAGACGTTCAAGTATTTAATTTAGTATTTGCCGTAAAATCCTATTTATAATTTTATCGTCGAAACTAATAATAATTAGGGAATTTTAGCTTTATAACTTTCGAAAACACCCTAATTAGTATTATTAAATATTTTTTTAGATGTCTCTAATCATTTTATAACACTTGTACGATATTTTAATAATTTCATAAAATCAAATGTTCTTACTTTAATAATTAATATCGTTAAGGCCGAAAGTATTAGTTTTATAAATCTATATCGTTTACTAAAATGTGGCATTAGTATGAACTAATATTTTCACTACTTTGATATGATGCTATTTTTAGTAAAGTTTCTAAAAATAGAAGTTTCCTAAAATAGAAAGTTTCCTCTTTTAGAATATAAATGTTTACTTCTTTTATCCTCATATTGTTTATGATGAATATATCTTTTAAATATCGATAATGGTTTGCTTTGGAGTTACGGAATAAGGACAAGTGTGGGTTTAGAGTAATATAGTCTGGGATGTACGTTTTGCCATCAACTGTAAGGCTGGTGTGTCTTTATGGGGCGCATTGGTTGTTGAACTGAGCATGGTTTGTGTTCAGGAGAGTGTATATTTACCTTAAACTTAGATATCGCATCGTATAAGTCGCGTCGGGTTGAACTGGGTATGGTTTGTATCCAGGAGGGGTGTACATTACTTAAGCCAGGACCTCGCTGCACGCAGTCCTGTTATGGTTGAGTTGCCTAGTTAGAGACCAAAGTCTAATTTGTTTTGACTAAGTTCTCGAAACTAGTTTTTAGTATTATCCTAGTGAAAGTCTAGATTCTACATTAATCCTATCCATAACGCCATTTTGATTATTTTATTTATTATCGATATAAATTGGCGCAGGTTGGCAAATATCTTTATGTGTCTTCGGAAACCCCTTTTGAATAATTCTTTCGACGCTAAACCTTATTTTAATATGATGTTTTACTGTTTTCCATTTTTACTATTTTTCCTATATTAGTAATTACTGTTTTAAAATCCTGTTATACGGCTGGGAGAACGTTGACGTTGCTCCCCACTGATTGTGGCTGTTATGTTTTAACATGGCAGGTATACGTGTTTATTTTCCGGTGGGTGTGGGCTAGCGAGCAGTCTTGGATCCTGCTGATCTTTTAATAATCATGTTTTAAGGATTGTTTAACCTCTTTATGGATTGTTTTAAATTTTAGCCATTTTTATGTATGGCGCATGTTTGACTTTACCAATTTAATTTATTAAGACATAGTTCTGTGTGTTTTAATCCCGACTCTACAGTGTTTCCGCCACTGTATCGTGCTAGAATTTTTAGGGGATTACATCGCTCATCAAAATACCAAAACAATTACAAGAATCCCACAAAAACAAACAAATTCAAGAAACAAAACACACAAATACAAGCACAAGTACTCTAAAGAAGAGGAAGGGGGAATATACAACATGACGGTTCTTTAGGAACTCCGTCAAACCTAGGATGGTGGACTCCCCTTCAACCGTAGCCCTCAAGGGCATGGAGGAGCAAGTCGAACGCGCTACCGACATCATAGTGGAGGCCCAAGAAGCGCTCGAGCTTTGCCAACCTCCACGGCCTCCAAGGCGGAGGCAAGAAGTAGGATTTCCAAGACCCAAAATCATCATTCATGTCATATTCGGGGTCTATCCATCCTATGAGCTTCACCGGCCTCTTCCTCCCTAGGCATCGCCTCCAATCATTAGCAAGCTTCATCTCCAAGAAACAAGGCACAAAAAGCGGTTTTGGCCTCATCTCCTCAATGCATACCCCCACACTTTCCTCAAGTTGTGGTTCCCCATATTCATCACTCGGCCCCACATCATCTTGGAAAGGAGAATCAAAACTTCTACCGGCGGTTTCAATCTCTTCCAAGTCATCTTTCGGTGTACTAGCAAGGGGCTCTTGATGCTTGTCCAAACTATCGCACAAGGGCAACTCGAGGGTAATAATCTCACCCAACAACTCCACAAACTCCACCAAACCATCCAACTCACTATCCTCCTCCAATTCCTCACCAATGTTACCTTCACTAAGGGTTATATCCTCATCCGTCTCTTTTTGGGTAGACGATTGAGGTTCTTCAAAGCAAATCTCTCTATCAAAGGGAACTACATTGGCGGCTTCGTGATTAGGTTGCTCCTCTCTCTCAAGTGGGCACCCTCCATCTAAATGTGATGCTCGGGATAAAGACATTACGGTTTGAACCGCTAATGCATTTAAATGAGCATTCCTCGCCTCGTTTCCCCTTCGAATTTGGGCCATTAATTCATCTTGTTGTTTTCGCAATTGAATGGCCGTTTCTTGAAGGCTCCTTTGCATTTGAAGAAGTGATTGATACTCTTCCATGTCGGGCAATTGGTGATCATTGGGGTCTTGATAATCTCCATGATAATCTTGATAATCTTGATGATAATCTTGATAATCTTGATTAAACATGGTGTCTTGATGATGCCCAAGGGGTGGGGCATCATATTGTTGGTAGCAAGGTTGGGGTGGTTGGTAGTATTGTGGGTCATGGGGTTCATATTGTGGTTGGGGTGGAGGGTAATATGGTGGGTCTTGGTGGTATTGGCTTCCATAAGGTGAATCTTGATTGAACATGGTGGGTTCACATTGATAACTCGAGTAATAGTCACCATGATCGTAGGATTGGTAATCGTTCACTTGTTGGTAGCCATTTTCATAACCTTGAGGTTCATACCCACTAGAGTCTTGATCACCCCAAGAAGCTTGATTATGGTAGGGGGACGTCATGTCATACCCTTGGTTCATGGAAGAAGAGGAGTAGCTCATATCGGCTCCCGAGTGTGTGGAGTTTAGATCAAACCCCATGCTTGCTCGAAAATCGTAGTCCATACCCGGTTGGAAACCACTCATTCTAGCAACCGTCCGTTAAAGCGGCTCTTAATCGCAAGAAGAAGATAGTCACCACCTCTAAGCACAAACTGTAGACTAAGAACAAACGTGAGAAGTCTAGTGCTTTTTGGGCACTAGACAAGAGAGAAATAAACCACACACACACAAGAAGCAAGGTAACAAAAAGGAAAATGAAAAACACAAACACAAAGACAAAGTCAAGTAACTAGGAAAACAAAGTCTAAACTAGCACCGTCCCCGGCAACGGCGCCAATTTGATGGGAAGGGATTTGTCGTGGAATCCCAACCGTCAAATAAATAACCGGCTAATCCTAACTTGGGTAGATAGGGTAAGTCGGGTCGAATCCACGGGGACGGTAAGAGGCGTCTAGACTAGGTCGGCCCAAATACTAGACTAAGTCAACGAGCTAAACTATAGAATGATAGAAGGGGAGAGAGCTAGACTATAACTAGGAAGAACAACTAAGGAAAACGGGCTAGGATTAGGTCGGGGTCAAAGGGGTAACGGAATGGCCAAGGAGGAGTTAGAGTGAAAGCGGTAGTAGGGTAATCTAGGACGCACGACCTAGAGGTTCCTCATGGAACCCATCCGGCGATACACACGACAAAGGAAAGCAAGAAAAACAAGCAATTTAACTTACTTAGTCATTCAAGCATTCCATCAAACATGTAATGTGCATCACTCAAGAAGAAACCTCAAATCTTCCACCAACATCTCCAACAAACCCTTAATCATCCAATTAACATCCTAATCACCTTACTAACCCTAGCAAGAACACTACTCTAACATAATCAAACTACAACTAACAAGAACAAGAGAAATCAACACAAGAATCAAAACATCCATAATGAAACTATTGAAAAAAATGAACTAAGAACAATACAACAATCAAAGATGCAAACTTGGATGAATTAAACAAGATAAAGAGTAAAAAGGAAGAGGATTATACCATACTAGTGAAGGAGAAAGATTGAAACTTGCATTAATGAAGAAAACCCAAAACAAACCACCAAGGTTGTCAAGCTTGGTGAAGATCTTGAAGAATTTCCTTACAAGTACTAAACTAAGATTAACTACTAATTACCGACTAATCTACACTAATCTACACTAATCTAACCTAAAGTAGTCTAGGGTTTGAAGAACATCAGCTAAGATAGTGCCTTAATACAAGAGGGGGGGTATTTATAGGGTTAAAAATGGAAAGGAGAAGAGAAGAATGAAGCGCGGGGTAGCAGCAGCCCTTCCCGACCGGGAGGAGGTGGTCCCGGTCGGGAAGGTGTCGGTCCCGGCCGGGAGGGACTGGTCCCGGTCGGGAGGGACCCAAAACAGTGGCATCCTCTTTTGTGCACCTCATCCCGATCGGGATGGCATCCTTCCCGGTCAGGATGGGTCTTGTAGGCCTCCAATATGATCTTTAGGGTTCCTCCTTGCTTCACATAGACTTCACATCGATTCTCGGGACTCGGGATCGGGTCTCGGAGGCTCGGGATTGGGTCCCAAGGTCTCGGGGTCGATTCCAAAGCATCGAGTCATCGTTCCTTTATCTCGTTGGCTCCAAAATGTGTATGTATCGAGTCGGAGTCGCTCCAACTCTTCCAAATCGGTCTCGGGAACCTGAAACGAACTAAAGGAAGCATAAGAAGTCCCTAAACCGCTCCCAAGGAGCGATTCTACAAGGAAAATGGGACCAAAATACTACGAAATAGGCACTACAAACTACACTAATCAACTGTTCTTTGGGACAGATCTTTGTCCCTGGACTTACTTCGAGACGGTTTCCGACTATCTCTGGACTATTTCTTTAAGACGGATCTTTGTCTCTGGACATTCTTCGAGACAGTTTCCGACAATCTCTGTACTGTTCTTTGGGATGGGTCTTTGTTCCTGGACTTTCTTCGAGACAGTTTCCGACTATCTCTGGACCATTCTTTGGGATGGATCTTTGTCCTTGGACTTTCTTCGAGACAGTTTCCGACTATCTCTGGACTGTTATTTGGGACGGATCTTTGTCATTGGACTTTTATCGAGACAGTTTTCGACTATCTATGGACTGTTCTTTGGGACAGATCTTTGTCCCTGGACTTTCTTGGAGATAGTTTCCGACAATCTCTGGACTGTTATTTGGGACGGATCTTTGTCCCTGGACTTTCTTTTATACAATTGGAAACTATATCTGGAATATTCTTTGGGATGGATCTTTGTCCCTGGACTTTCTTCGAGACAGTTGCCGACTATCTCTAGACTATTCTTTAAGACGGATCTTTGTCTACGGACATTCTTCGAGATAATTTTCGACAATCTGTGAACTGTTCTTTGGGATGGGTCTTTGGCCCTGGACTTTCTTCGAGACAGCTTCCGACTATCTCTGGACTATCCTTTGGGATGGATCTTTGTCCCTGGACTTTCTTCGAGACTGTTTTCGACTATCTCAGGACTGTTATTTGGGACGGATCTTTGTCCTTGGACTTTTATCGAGACAGTTTTCGACTATCTTTGGACTGTTCATTGGGACAGATCTTTGTCCCTGGACTTTCTTGGAGATAGTTTCCGACAATCTCTGGACTGTTATTTGGGACGGATCTTTGTCCCTGGACTTTCTTTTATACAGGTGGAAACTAACTCTGGAATATTCTTTGGGACGGATCTTTGTCCCTGGACTTTCTAAGAGACTGTTTCCGACTATCTCTGGAGTATTCTATAAGACGGATTTTTGTCTCTGGACATTCTTCGACACAGTTTCCGACAATCTCTGGACTGTTCTTTGGGATGGGTCTTTGTCCTTGGACTTTCTTCGAGACAGTTTCCGACTATCTCTGGACTATTCTTTGGGATGGATCATTGTCCCTGGACTTTCTTCGAGACAGTTGCCGACTTTCTCTTGACTGTTCTTTGGGACGGATCTTCGTCCCTGGACTTTCTTCGAGACAGTTTCCGACTATCTCTGGATTGTTATTTGGGACGGATCTTTGTCCGTGGACTTTTATCGAGACAGTTTTCGACTATCTATGGACTGTTCTTTGGGACATATCTTTGTCCTTGGACTTTCTTGGAGATAGTTTCCTACAATCTCTGGACTATTTTTTGGGACGGATCTTTGTCCTTGGACATTCTTCGACACAGTTTCCGAGAATCTCTGGACTGATCTTTGGGACGGATCTTTGTCCATGGACTTTCTCCGAGACAGTTTCTGAATATCTCTGGACTATTCTTTAAGACGGATCTTTGGCTCTAGACATTCTTGGAGACAGTTTCCGACAATCTCTGGACTGTTCTTTGGGATGGGTCTTTGTCCCTGGACTTTCTTCGAGACAGTTTCCGACTATCTCTGGACTATTCTTTGGGACAGATCTTTGACCCTGGACTTTCTTCGAGACTATTTCCGACTATCTGTCGACTATTTTTTGGGACGGATCTTTGTCCCTGGACATTCTTCGACACAGTTTCCGAGAATCTCTGGACTGTTCTTTGGGACGGATCTTTGTCCCCGGACTTTCTTCGTGACTGTTTTCGACTATCTCAGGACTGTATTTGGGACGGATCTTTGTCCTTGGACTTTTATCGAGACAGTTTTCGACTATCTTTGGACTGTTCATTGGGACAGATCTTTGTCCCTGGACTTTCTTGGAGATAGTTTCCGACAATCTCTGGACTGTTATTTGGGACGGATCTTTGTCCCTGGACTTTCTTTTATACAGGTGGAAACTAACTCTGGAATATTCTTTGGGACGGATCTTTGTCCCTGGACTTTCTAAGAGACTGTTTCCGACTATCTCTGGAGTATTCTATAAGACGGATTTTTGTCTCTGGACATTCTTCGACACAGTTTCCGACAATCTCTGGACTGTTCTTTGGGATGGGTCTTTGTCCCTGGACTTTCTTCGAGACAGTTTCCGACTATCTCTGGACTATTCTTTGGGATGGATCATTGTCCCTGGACTTTCTTCGAGACAGTTGCCGACTTTCTCTTGACTGTTCTTTGGGACGGATCTTTGTCCCTGGACTTTCTTCGAGACAGTTTCCGACTATCTCTGGACTGTTATTTGGGAAGGATCTTTGTCCGTGGACTTTTATCGAGACAGTTTTCGACTATCTCTGGACTGTTCTTTGGGACATATCTTTGTCCTTGGACTTTCTTGGAGATAGTTTCCGACAATCTCTGGACTATTTTTTGGGACGGATCTTTGTCCCTGGACATTCTTCGACACAGTTTCCGAGAATCTCTGGACTGATCTTTGGGACGGATCTTTGTCCATGGACTTTCTCCGAGACAGTTTCTGACTATCTCTGGACTATTCTTTAAGACGGATCTTTGGCTCTAGACATTCTTGGAGACAGTTTCCGACAATCTCTGGACTGTTCTTTGGGATGGGTCTTTGTCCCTGGACTTTCTTCGAGACAGTTTCCGACTATCTCTGGACTATTCTTTGGGACAGATCTTTGGCCCTGGACTTTCTTCGAGACTATTTCCGACTATCTGTCGACTATTTTTTGGGACGGATCTTTGTCCCTGGACATTCTTCGACACAGTTTCCGAGAATCTCTGGACTGGTCTTTGGGACGGATCTTTGTCCATGGACTTTCTCCGAGACAGTTTCTGACTATCTCTGGACTATTCTTTAAGACGGATCTTTGGCTCTAGACATTCTTGGAGACAGTTTCCGACAATCTCTGGACTGTTCTTTGGGATGGGTCTTTGTCCCTGGACTTTCTTCGAGACAGTTTCCGACTATCTCTGGACTATTCTTTGGGATGGATCATTGTCCCTGGACTTTCTTCGAGACAGTTGCCGACTTTCTCTTGACTGTTCTTTGGGACGGATCTTTGTCCCTGGACTTTCTTCGAGACAGTTTCCGACTATCTCTGGACTGTTATTTGGGAAGGATCTTTGTCCGTGGACTTTTATCGAGACAGTTTTCGACTATCTCTGGACTGTTCTTTGGGACATATCTTTGTCCTTGGACTTTCTTGGAGATAGTTTCCGACAATCTCTGGACTATTTTTTGGGACGGATCTTTGTCCCTGGACATTCTTCGACACAGTTTCCGAGAATCTCTGGACTGATCTTTGGGACGGATCTTTGTCCATGGACTTTCTCCGAGACAGTTTCTGACTATCTCTGGACTATTCTTTAAGACGGATCTTTGGCTCTAGACATTCTTGGAGACAGTTTCCGACAATCTCTGGACTGTTCTTTGGGATGGGTCTTTGTCCCTGGACTTTCTTCGAGACCGTTTCCGACTATCTCTGGACTATTCTTTGGGACAGATCTTTGGCCCTGGACTTTCTTCGAGACTATTTCCGACTATCTGTCGACTATTTTTTGGGACGGATCTTTGTCCCTGGACATTCTTCGACACAGTTTCCGAGAATCTCTGGACTGATCTTTGGGACGGATCTTTGTCCATGGACTTTCTCCGAGACAGTTTCTGACTATCTCTGGACTATTCTTTAAGACGGATCTTTGGCTCTAGACATTCTTGGAGACAGTTTCCGACAATCTCTGGACTGTTCTTTGGGATGGGTCTTTGTCCCTGGACTTTCTTCGAGACAGTTTCCGACTATCTCTGGACTATTCTTTGGGACAGATCTTTGGCCCTGGACTTTCTTCGAGACTATTTTCGACTATCTGTCGACTATTTTTTGGGACGGATCTTTGTCCCTGGACATTCTTCGAAACAGTTTCCGAGAATCTCTGGACTGTTCTTTGGGACGGATCTTTGTCCCTGGACTTTCTTCGAGACAGTTTCCGACTATCACTGGACTATTCTTTCGGATGGATCTTTGTCCCTGGACTTTCTTCGAGACAGTTTCCGACTATCTCTGGACTGTTATTTGGGACGGATCTTTGTCATTGGACTTTTATCGAGACAGTTTTCGACTATCTCTGGACTGTTCTTTGGGACAGATCTTCGTCCCTGGACTTTCTTGGAGATAGTTTCCGACAATCTCTGGACTGTTATTTGGGACGGATCTTTGTCCCTGGACTTTCTTTTATACAGTTGGAAACTATCTCTGGAATATTCTTTGGGATGGATCTTTGTCCCTGAACTTTCTTCGAGACAGTTGCCTACTATCTCTAGACTATTCTTTAAGACGGATCTTTGTCTCTGGACATTCTTCGAGACAATTTTAGACAATCTCTGAACTGTTCTTTGGGATGGGTCTTTGTCCCTGGACTTTCATCGAGACAGTTTCCGACTATCTCTGGACTATTCTTTGGGATGGATCTTTGTCCCTGGACTTTCTTCGAGACAGTTTCCGACTATCTCTGGAATGTTATTTGGGACGGATCTTGGTCCTTGGACTTTTATCGAGACAGTTTTCGACTATCTTTGGACTGTCCTTTGGGAAAGATCTTTGTCCCTGGACTTTCTTGGAGATAGTTTTCGACAATCTCCGGACTGTTATTTGGGACGGATCTTTGTCCCTGGACTTTCTAAGAGACTTTTTTCGACTATCTCTGGACTATTCTTTAAGACGGATCTTTGTCTCTGGACATTCTTCGAGACAGTTTCCGACAATCTCTGGACTGTTCTTTGGGATGGGTCTTTGTCCCTGGACTTTCTTCGAGACAGTTTCCGCCTATCTCTGGACTGTTCTTTGGGATGGATCTTTGTCCCTGGACTTTCTTCGAGACAGTTGCCGACTTTCTCTTGACTGTTCTATGGGACGGATCATTGTCCCTGGACTTTCTTCGAGACAGTTTCCGACTATCTTTGGACTGTTATTTGGGACGGATCTTTGTCCGTGGACTTTTATCGAGACAGTTTTCGACTACCTCTGGACTGTTCTTTGGGACATATCTTTGTCCCTGGACTTTCTTGGAGATAGTTTCCGACAATCTCTGGACTGTTATTTGGGACGGATATTTGTCCCTGGACTTCCTTTTATACAGTTGGAAACTATCTCTGGAATATTCTTTGGGACGGATCTTTGTCCCTGGACTTTCTTCGAGACTGTTTCCGGCTATCTCTGGACTATTTTTTGGGACGGATATTTGTCCCTGGACATTCTTCGACACAGTTTCCGAAAATCTCTGGACTGATCTTTGGGACGGATCTTTGTCCATGGACTTTCTTCGAGATAGTTTCCGACTATCTCTGGACTATTCCTTAAGACGGATCTTTGTCTCTAGACATTCTTGGAGACAGTTTCCGACAATCTCTGGACTGTTCTTTGGGATGGGTCTTTGTCCCTGGAATTTCTTCGAGACAGTTTCCGACTATCTCTGGACTATTCTTTGGGACGGATCTTTGGCCCTGGACTTTCATCGAGACTATTTACGGCTATCTCTGGACTATTTCTTTAAGACGGATCTTTGTCTCTGGACATTCTTCGAGACAGTTTCCGACAATCTCTGGACTGTTCTTTGGGATGGGTCTTTGTCCCTGGACTTTCTTCGAGACGGTTTCCGACTATCTCTGGACCATTCTTTGGGATGGATCTTTGTCCTTGGACTTTCTTCGAGACAGTTTCCGACTATCTCTGGACTGTTATTTGGGACGGATCTTTGTCATTGGACTTTTATCAAGACAGTTTTCGACTATCTATGGACTGTTCTTTGGGACAGATCTTTGTCCCTGGACTTTCTTGGAGATAGTTTCCGACAATCTCTGGACTGTTATTTGGGACGGATCTTTGTCCCTGGACTTTCTTTTATACAATTGGAAACTATATCTAGAATATTCTTTGGGATGGATCTTTGTCCCTGGACTTTCTTCGAGACAGTTGCCGACTATCTCTAGACTATTCTTTAAGACGGATCTTTGTCTATGGACATTCTTCGAGACAATTTTCGACAATCTGTGAACTGTTCTTTGGGATGGGTCTTTGTCCCTGGACTTTCTTCGAGACAGTTTCCGACTATCTCTGGACTATTCTTTGGGACAGATCTTTTACCCTGGACTTTCTTCGAGACTATTTCCGACTATCTGTCGACTATTTTTTGGGACGGATCTTTGTCCCTGGACATTCTTCGACACAGTTTCCGAGAATCTCTGGACTGTTCTTTGGGACGGATCTTTGTCCCTGGACTTTCTTCGAGACTGTTTTCGACTATCTCAGGACTGTTATTTGGGACGGATCTTTGTCCTTGGACTTTTATCGAGACAGTTTTCGACTATCTTTGGACTGTTCATTGGGACAGATCTTTGTCCCTGGACTTTCTTGGAGATAGTTTCCGACAATCTCTGGACTGTTATTTGGGACGGATCTTTGTCCCTGGACTTTCTTTTATACAATTGGAAACTATCTCTGGAATATTCTTTGGGACGGATCTTTGTCCCTGGACTTTCTAAGAGACTGTTTCCGACTATCTCTGGAGTATTCTATAAGACGGATTTTTGTCTCTGGACATTCTTCGACACAGTTTCCGACAATCTCTGGACTGTTCTTTGGGATGAGTCTTTGTCCCTGGACTTTCTTCGAGACAGTTTCCGACTATCTCTGGACTATTCTTTAGGATGGATCATTGTCCCTGGACTTTCTTCGAGACAGTTGCCGACTTTCTCTTGACTGTTCTTTGGGACGGATCTTTGTCCCTGGACTTTCTTCGAGACAGTTTCCGACTATCTCTGGACTGTTATTTGGGACGGATCTTTGTCCGTGGACTTTTATCGAGACAGTTTTCGACTATCTCTGGACTGTTCTTTGGGACATATCTTTGTCCTTGGACTTTCTTGGAGATAGTTTCCGACAATCTCTGGACTATTTTTTGGGACGGATCTTTGTCCCTGGACATTCTTCGACACAGTTTCCGAGAATCTCTGGACTGATCTTTGGGACGGATCTTTGTCCATGGACTTTCTCCGAGACAGTTTCTGACTATCTCTGGACTATTCTTTAAGACGGATCTATGGCTCTAGACATTCTTGGAGACAGTTTCCGACAATCTCTGGACTGTTCTTTGGGATGGGTCTTTGTCCCTGGACTTTCTTCGAGACAGTTTCCGACTATCTCTGGACTATTCTTTGGGACAGATCTTTGGCCCTGGACTTTCTTCGAGACTATTTCCGACTATCTGTCGACTATTTTTTGGGACGGATCTTTGTCCCTGGACATTCTTCGACACAGTTTCCGAGAATCTCTGGACTGTTCTTTGGGACGGATCTTTGTCCCTGGACTTTCTTCGAGACAGTTTCCGACTATCACTGGACTATTCTTTCGGATGGATCTTTGTCCCTGGACTTTCTTCGAGACAGTTTCCGACTATCTCTGGACTGTTATTTGGGACGGATCTTTGTCCTTGGACTTTTATCGAGACAGTTTTCGACTATCTTTGGACTGTTCATTGGGACAGATCTTTGTCCCTGGACTTTCTTGGAGATAGTTTCCGACAATCTCTGGACTGTTATTTGGGACGGATCTTTGTCCCTGGACTTTCTTTTATACAATTGGAAACTATCTCTGGAATATTCTTTGGGACGGATCTTTGTCCCTGGACTTTCTAAGAGACTGTTTCCGACTATCTTTGGAGTATTCTATAAGACGGATTTTTGTCTATGGACATTCTTCGACACAGTTTCCGACAATCTCTGGACTGTTCTTTGGGATGAGTCTTTGTCCCTGGACTTTCTTCGAGACAGTTTCCGACTATCTCTGGACTATTCTTTAGGATGGATCATTGTCCCTGGACTTTCTTCGAGACAGTTGCCGACTTTCTCTTGACTGTTCTTTGGGACGGATCTTTGTCCCTGGACTTTCTTCGAGACAGTTTCCGACTATCTCTGGACTGTTATTTGGGACGGATCTTTGTCCGTGGACTTTTATCGAGACAGTTTTCGACTATCTCTGGACTGTTCTTTGGGACATATCTTTGTCCTTGGACTTTCTTTGAGATAGTTTCCGACAATCTCTGGACTATTTTTTGGGACGGATCTTTGTCCCTGGACATTCTTCGACACAGTTTCCGAGAATCTCTGGACTGATCTTTGGGACGGATCTTTGTCCATGGACTTTCTCCGAGACAGTTTCTGACTATCTCTGGACTATTCTTTAAGACGGATCTATGGCTCTAGACATTCTTGGAGACAGTTTCCGACAATCTCTGGACTGTTCTTTGGGATGGGTCTTTGTCCCTGGACTTTCTTCGAGACAGTTTCCGACTATCTCTGGACTATTCTTTGGGACAGATCTTTGGCCCTGGACTTTCTTCGAGACTATTTCCGACTATCTGTCGACTATTTTTTGGGACAGATCTTTGTCCCTGGACATTCTTCGACACAGTTTCCGAGAATCTCTGGACTGTTCTTTGGGACGGATCTTTGTCCCTGGACTTTCTTCGAGAGAGTTTCCGACTATCACTGGACTATTCTTTCGGATGGATCTTTGTCCCTGGACTTTCTTCGAGACAGTTTCCGACTATCTCTGGACTGTTATTTGGGACGGATCTTTGTCATTGGACTTTTATCGAGACAGTTTTCGACTATCTCTGGACTGTTCTTTGGGACAGATCTTCGTCCCTGGACTTTCTTGGAGATAGTTTCCGACAATCTCTGGACTGTTATTTGGGACGGATCTTTGTCCCTGGACTTTCTTTTATACAGTTGGAAACTATCTCTGGAATATTCTTTGGGATGGATCTTTGTCCCTGAACTTTCTTCGAGACAGTTGCCTACTATCTCTAGACTATTCTTTAAGACGGATCTTTGTCTCTGGACATTCTTCGAGACAATTTTAGACAATCTCTGAACTGTTCTTTGGGATGGGTCTTTGTCCCTGGACTTTCATCGAGACAGTTTCCGACTATCTATGGACTATTCTTTGGGATGGATCTTTGTCCCTGGACTTTCTTCGTGACAGTTGCCGACTTTCTCTTGACTGTTCTATGGGACGGATCTTGGTCCTTGGACTTTTATCGAGACAGTTTTCGACTATCTTTGGACTGTCCTTTGGGACAGATCTTTGTCCCTGGACTTTCTAGGAGATAGTTTCCGACAATCCCTGGACTGTTATTTGGGACGGATCTTTGTCCCTGGACTTTCTATGAGACTGTTTTCGACTATCTCTGGACTATTCTTAAAGACGGATCTTTGTCTCTGGACATTCTTCGAGACAGTTTCCGACAATCTCTGGACTGTTCTTTGGGATGGGTCTTTGTCCCTGGACTTTCTTCGTGACAGTTGCCGACTTTCTCTTGACTGTTCTTTGGGACGGATCTTTGTCCCTGGAGTTTTTTCGAGACAGTTTCCGACTATCTCTGGACTGTTATTTGGGACGGATCTTTGTCCGTGGACTTTTATCGAGACAGTTTTCGACTATCTCTGGACTGTTCTTTGGGACATATCTTTGTTTCTGGACTTTCTTGGAGATAGTTTCCGACAATCTCTGGACTGTTATTTGGGACGGATATTTGTCCCTGGACTACCTTTTATACAGTTGGAAACTATCTCTGGAATATTCTTTGGGACGGATCTTTGTCCCTGGACTTTCTTCGAGACTGTTTCCGGCTATCTCTGGACTATTTTTTGGGACGGATATTTGTCCCTGGACATTCTTCGACACAGTTTCCAAAAATCTCTGGACTGTTCTTTGGGACAGATCTTTGTCCATGGACTTTCTTCGAGATAGTTTCCGACTATCTCTGGACTATTCTTTAAGACGGATCTTTGTCTCTAGACATTCTTGGAGACAGTTTCCGACAATCTCTGGACTGTTCTTTGGGATGGGTCTTTGTCCCTGGACTTTCTTCGAGACTGTTTCCGACTATCTCTGGACCATTCTTTGGGATGGATCTTTGTCCTTGGACTTTCTTCGAGACAGTTTCCGACTATCTCTGGACTGTTATTTGGGACGGATCTTTGTCATTGGACTTTTATCGAGACAGTTTTCGACTATCTCTGGACTGTTCTTTGGGACAGATCTTCGTCCCTGGACTTTCTTGGAGATAGTTTCCGACAATCTCTGGACTGTTATTTGGGACGGATCTTTGTCCCTGGACTTTCTTTTATACAGTTGGAAACTATCTCTGGAATTTTCTTTGGGACGGATCTTTGTCTATGGACATTCTTCGAGACAATTTTCGACAATCTGTGAACTGTTCTTTGGGATGGGTCTTTGTCCCTGGACTTTCTTCGAGACAGCTTCCGACTATCTCTGGACTATTCTTTGAGATGGATCTTTGTCCCTGGACTTTCTTCGAGACTGTTTTCGAATATCTCAGGATTGTTATTTGGGACGGATCTTTGTCCTTGGACTTTTATCGAGACAGTTTTCGACTATCTTTGGACTGTTCTTTGGGACGGATCTTTGTCCCTGGACTTTCTTTTATACAGTAGGAAACTAACTCTGGAATATTCTTTGGGACGGATCTTTGTCCCTGGACTTTCTAAGAGACTGTTTCCGACTATCTCTGGACTATTCTATAAGACGGATCTTTGTCTCTAGACATTCTTCGACACAGTTTCCGACAATCTCTGGACTGTTCTTAGGGATGGGTCTTTGTCCCTGGACTTTCTTCGAGACAGTTTCCGACTATCTCTGGACTATTCTTTGGGATGGATCTTTGTCCCTGGACTTTCTTCGAGACAGTTGCCGACTTTCTCTTGACTGTTCTTTGGGACGGATCTTTGTCCGTGGACTTTTATCGAGACAGTTTTCGACTATCTCTGGACTGTTCTTTGGGACATATCTTTGTCCTTGGACTTTCTTGGAGATAGTTTCCGACAATCTCTGGACTATTTTTTGGGACGGATCTTTGTCCATGGACTTTCTTCGAGACAGTTTCTGACTATCTCTGGACTATTCTTTAAGACGGATCTTTGTCTCTAGACATTCTTGGAGACAGTTTCCGACAATCTCTGGACTGTTCTTTGGGATGGGTCTTTGTCCCTGGACTTTCTTCGAGACAGTTTCCGACTATCTCTGGACTATTCTTTGGGACAGATCTATGGCCCTGGACTTTCTTCGAGACTATTTCCGACTATCTGTCGACTATTTTTTGGGACGGATCTTTGTCCCTGGACATTCTTCGACACAGTTTCCGAGAATCTCTAGACTGTTCTTTGGGACGGATCTTTGTCCCTGGACTTTCTTCGAGACAGTTTCCGACTATCACTGGACTATTCTTTCGGAAGGATCTTTGTCCCTGGACTTTCTTCGAGACAGTTTCCGACTATCTCTGGACTGTTATTTGGGACGGATCTTTGTCATTGAACTTTTATCGAGACAGTTTTTGACTATCTCTGGACTGTTCTTTGGGACAGATCTTCGTCCCTGGACTTTCTTGGAGATAGTTTCCGACAATCTCTGGACTGTTATTTGGGACGGATCTTTGTCCCTGGACTTTCTTTTATACAGTTGGAAACTATCTCTGGAATTTTCTTTGGGATGGATCTTTGTCTCTGGACATTCTTCGAGACAATTTTAGACAATCTCTGAACTGTTCTTTGAGATGGGTCTTTGTCCCTGGACTTTCATCGAGACAGTTTCCGACTATCTCTGGACTATTATTTGGGATGGATCTTTGTCCCTGGACTTTCTTCGAGACAGTTTCCGACTATCTCTGGAATGTTATTTGGGACGGATCTTTGTCCTTGGACTTTTATCGAGACAGTTTTCGACTATCTTTGGACTGTCCTTTGGGACAGATCTTTGTCCCTGGACTTTCTTGGAGATAGTTTCCGACAATCTCTGGACTGTTATTTGGGACGGATCTTTGTCCCTGGACTTTCTATGAGACTGTTTTCAACTATCTCTAGACTATTCTTAAAGACGGATCTTTGTCTCTGGACATTCTTCGAGACAGTTTCCGACAATCTCTGGACTGTTCTTTGGGATGGGTCTTTGTCCCTGGACTTTCTTCGAGACAGTTTCCGACTATCTCTGGACTATTCTTTGGGATGGGTCTTTGTCCCTGGACTTTCTTCGAGACTGTTTCCGACTATCTCTGGACCATTCTTTGGGATGGATCTTTGTCCTTGGACTTTCTTCGAGACAGTTTCCGACTATCTCTGGACTGTTATTTGGGACGGATCTTTGTCATTGGACTTTTATCGAGACAGTTTTCGACTATCTCTGGACTGTTCTTTGGGACAGATCTTCGTCCCTGGACTTTCTTGGAGATAGTTTCCGACAATCTCTGGACTGTTATTTGGGACGGATCTTTGTCCCTGGACTTTCTTTTATACAGTTGGAAACTATCTCTGGAATATTCTTTGGGATGGATCTTTGTCCCTGAACTTTCTTCGAGACAGTTGCCTACTATCTCTAGACTATTCTTTAAGACGGATCTTTGTCTCTGGACATTCTTCGAGACAATTTTAGACAATCTCTGAACTGTTCTTTGGGATGGGTCTTTGTCCCTGGACTTTCATCGAGACAGTTTCCGACTATCTATGGACTATTCTTTGGGATGGATCTTTGTCCCTGGACTTTCTTCGTGACAGTTGCCGACTTTCTCTTGACTGTTCTATGGGACGGATCTTGGTCCTTGGACTTTTATCGAGACAGTTTTCGACTATCTTTGGACTGTCCTTTGGGACAGATCTTTGTCCCTGGACTTTCTAGGAGATAGTTTCCGACAATCCCTGGACTGTTATTTGGGACGGATCTTTGTCCCTGGACTTTCTATGAGACTGTTTTCGACTATCTCTGGACTATTCTTAAAGACGGATCTTTGTCTCTGGACATTCTTCGAGACAGTTTCCGACAATCTCTGGACTGTTCTTTGGGATGGGTCTTTGTCCCTGGACTTTCTTCGTGACAGTTGCCGACTTTCTCTTGACTGTTCTTTGGGACGGATCTTTGTCCCTGGAGTTTTTTCGAGACAGTTTCCGACTATCTCTGGACTGTTATTTGGGACGGATCTTTGTCCGTGGACTTTTATCGAGACAGTTTTCGACTATCTCTGGACTGTTCTTTGGGACATATCTTTGTTTCTGGACTTTCTTGGAGATAGTTTCCGACAATCTCTGGACTGTTATTTGGGACGGATATTTGTCCCTGGACTACCTTTTATACAGTTGGAAACTATCTCTGGAATATTCTTTGGGACGGATCTTTGTCCCTGGACTTTCTTCGAGACTGTTTCCGGCTATCTCTGGACTATTTTTTGGGACGGATATTTGTCCCTGGACATTCTTCGACACAGTTTCCAAAAATCTCTGGACTGTTCTTTGGGACGGATCTTTGTCCATGGACTTTCTTCGAGATAGTTTCCGACTATCTCTGGACTATTCTTTAAGACGGATCTTTGTCTCTAGACATTCTTGGAGACAGTTTCCGACAATCTCTGGACTGTTCTTTGGGATGGGTCTTTGTCCCTGGACTTTCTTCGAGACTGTTTCCGACTATCTCTGGACCATTCTTTGGGATGGATCTTTGTCCTTGGACTTTCTTCGAGACAGTTTCCGACTATCTCTGGACTGTTATTTGGGACGGATCTTTGTCATTGGACTTTTATCGAGACAGTTTTCGACTATCTCTGGACTGTTCTTTGGGACAGATCTTCGTCCCTGGACTTTCTTGGAGATAGTTTCCGACAATCTCTGGACTGTTATTTGGGACGGATCTTTGTCCCTGGACTTTCTTTTATACAGTTGGAAACTATCTCTGGAATTTTCTTTGGGACGGATCTTTGTCTATGGACATTCTTCGAGACAATTTTCGACAATCTGTGAACTGTTCTTTGGGATGGGTCTTTGTCCCTGGACTTTCTTCGAGACAGCTTCCGACTATCTCTGGACTATTCTTTGAGATGGATCTTTGTCCCTGGTATTTCTTCGAGACTGTTTTCGAATATCTCAGGATTGTTATTTGGGACGGATCTTTGTCCTTGGACTTTTATCGAGACAGTTTTCGACTATCTTTGGACTGTTCTTTGGGACGGATCTTTGTCCCTGGACTTTCTTTTATACAGTAGGAAACTAACTCTGGAATATTCTTTGGGACGGATCTTTGTCCCTGGACTTTCTAAGAGACTGTTTCCGACTATCTCTGGACTATTCTATAAGACGGATCTTTGTCTCTAGACATTCTTCGACACAGTTTCCGACAATCTCTGGACTGTTCTTAGGGATGGGTCTTTGTCCCTGGACTTTCTTCGAGACAGTTTCCGACTATCTCTGGACTATTCTTTGGGATGGATCTTTGTCCCTGGACTTTCTTCGAGACAGTTGCCGACTTTCTCTTGACTGTTCTTTGGGACGGATCTTTGTCCGTCGACTTTTATCGAGACAGTTTTCGACTATCTCTGGACTGTTCTTTGGGACATATCTTTGTCCTTGGACTTTCTTGGAGATAGTTTCCGACAATCTCTGGACTATTTTTTGGGACGGATCTTTGTCCATGGACTTTCTTCGAGACAGTTTCTGACTATCTCTGGACTATTCTTTAAGACGGATCTTTGTCTCTAGACATTCTTGGAGACAGTTTCCGACAATCTCTGGACTGTTCTTTGGGATGGGTCTTTGTCCCTGGACTTTCTTCGAGACAGTTTCCGACTATCTCTGGACTATTCTTTGGGACAGATCTATGGCCCTGGACTTTCTTCGAGACTATTTCCGACTATCTGTCGACTATTTTTTGGGACGGATCTTTGTCCCTGGACATTCTTCGACACAGTTTCCGAGAATCTCTAGACTGTTCTTTGGGACGGATCTTTGTCCCTGGACTTTCTTCGAGACAGTTTCCGACTATCACTGGACTATTCTTTCGGAAGGATCTTTGTCCCTGGACTTTCTTCGAGACAGTTTCCGACTATCTCTGGACTGTTATTTGGGACGGATCTTTGTCATTGAACTTTTATCGAGACAGTTTTTGACTATCTCTGGACTGTTCTTTGGGACAGATCTTCGTCCCTGGACTTTCTTGGAGATAGTTTCCGACAATCTCTGGACTGTTATTTGGGACGGATCTTTGTCCCTGGACTTTCTTTTATACAGTTGGAAACTATCTCTGGAATTTTCTTTGGGATGGATCTTTGTCTCTGGACATTCTTCGAGACAATTTTAGACAATCTCTGAACTGTTCTTTGAGATGGGTCTTTGTCCCTGGACTTTCATCGAGACAGTTTCCGACTATCTCTGGACTATTATTTGGGATGGATCTTTGTCCCTGGACTTTCTTCGAGACAGTTTTCGACTATCTCTGGAATGTTATTTGGGACGGATCTTTGTCCTTGGACTTTTATCGAGACAGTTTTCGACTATCTTTGGACTGTCCTTTGGGACAGATCTTTGTCCCTGGACTTTCTTGGAGATAGTTTCCGACAATCTCTGGACTGTTATTTGGGACGGATCTTTGTCCCTGGACTTTCTATGAGACTGTTTTCGACTATCTCTGGACTATTCTTAAAGACGGATCTTTGTCTCTGGACATTCTTCGAGACAGTTTCCGACAATCTCTGGACTGTTCTTTGGGATGGGTCTTTGTCCCTGGACTTTCTTCGAGACAGTTTCCGACTATCTCTGGACTATTCTTTGGGATGGGTCTTTGTCCCTGGACTTTCTTCGAGACTGTTTCCGACTATCTCTGGACCATTCTTTGGGATGGATCTTTGTCCTTGGACTTTCTTCGAGACAGTTTCCGACTATCTCTGGACTGTTATTTGGGACGGATCTTTGTCATTGGACTTTTATCGAGACAGTTTTCGACTATCTCTGGACTGTTCTTTGGGACAGATCTTCGTCCCTGGACTTTCTTGGAGATAGTTTCCGACAATCTCTGGACTGTTATTTGGGACGGATCTTTGTCCCTGGACTTTCTTTTATACAGTTGGAAACTATCTCTGGAATATTCTTTGGGATGGATCTTTGTCCCTGAACTTTCTTCGAGACAGTTGCCTACTATCTCTAGACTATTCTTTAAGACGGATCTTTGTCTCTGGACATTCTTCGAGACAATTTTAGACAATCTCTGAACTGTTCTTTGGGATGGGTCTTTGTCCCTGGACTTTCATCGAGACAGTTTCCGACTATCTATGGACTATTCTTTGGGATGGATCTTTGTCCCTGGACTTTCTTCGTGACAGTTGCCGACTTTCTCTTGACTGTTCTTTGGGACGGATCTTTGTCCCTGGAGTTTTTTCGAGACAGTTTCCGACTATCTCTGGACTGTTATTTGGGACGGATCTTTGTCCGTGGACTTTTATCGAGACAGTTTTCGACTATCTCTGGACTGTTCTTTGGGACATATCTTTGTCCCTGGACTTTCTTGGAGATAGTTTCCGACAATCTCTGGACTGTTATTTGGGACGGATATTTGTCCCTGGACTTCCTTTTATACAGTTGGAAACTATCTCTGGAATATTCTTTGGGACGGATCTTTGTCCCTGGACTTTCTTCGAGACTGTTTCCGGCTATCTCTGGACTATTTTTTGGGACGGATATTTGTCCCTGGACATTCTTCGACACAGTTTCCAAAAATCTCCGGACTGTTCTTTTGGACGGATCTTTGTCCATGGACTTTCTTCGAGATAGTTTCCGACTATCTCTGGACTATTCTTTAAGACGGATCTTTGTCTCTAGAGATTCTTGGAGACAGTTTCCGACAATCTCTGGACTGTTCTTTGGGATGGGTCTTTGTCCCTGGACTTTCTTCGAGACTGTTTCCGACTATCTCTGGACCATTCTTTGGGGTGGATCTTTGTCCTTGGACTTTCTTCGAGACAGTTTCCGACTATCTCTGGACTGTTATTTGGGACGGATCTTTGTCATCGGACTTTTATCGAGACAGTTTTCGACTATCTCTGGACTGTTCTTTGGGACAGATCTTTGTCCCTGGACTTTTTTGGAGATTGTTTCCGACAATCTCTGGACTGTTATTTGGGACGGATCTTTGTCCCTGGACTTTCTTTTATACAATTGGAAACTATATCTGGAATATTCTTTGGGATGGATCTTTGTCCCCGGACTTTCTTCGAGACAGTTGCCGACTATCTCTAGACTATTCTTTAAGACGGATCTTTGTCTATGGACATTCTTCGAGACAATTTTCGACAATCTATGAACTGTTCTTTGGGATGGGTCTTTGTCCCTGGACTTTCTTCGAGACAGCTTCCGACTATCTCTGGACTATTCTTGGGGATGGATCTTTGTCCCTGGACTTTCTTCGAGACTGTTTTCGACTATCTCAGGATTGTTATTTGGGACGGATCTTTGTCCTTGGACTTTTATCGAGACAGTTTTCGACTATCTTTGGACTGTTCTTTGGGACAGATCTTTGTCCCTGGACTTTCTTGGAGATAGTTTCCGACAATCTCTGGACTGTTATTTGGGACGGATCTTTGTCCCTGGACTTTCTTTTATACAGTTGGAAACTAACTCTGGAATATTATTTGGGACGGATCTTTGTCCCTGGACTTTCTAAGAGACTGTTTCCAACTATCTCTGGACTATTCTATAAGACGGATCTTTGTCTCTGGACATTCTTCGACACAGTTTCCGACAATCTCTGGACTGTTCTTTGGGATGGGTCTTTGTCCCTGGACTTTCTTCGAGACAGTTTCCGACTATCTCTGGACTATTCTTTGGGATGGATCTTTGTCCCTGGACTTTCTTCGAGACAGTTTCCGACTTTCTCTTGACTGTTCTTTGGGACGGATCTTTGTCCCTGGACTTTCTTCGAGACAGTTTCCGACTATCTCTGGACTGTTATTTGGGACGGATCTTTGTCCGTGGACTTTTATCGAGACAGTTTTCGACTATCTCTGGACTGTTCTTTGGGACATATCTTTGTCCTTGGACTTTCTTGGAGATAGTTTCCGACAATCTCTGGACTATTTTTTGGGACGGATCTTTGTCCCTGGACATTCTTCGACACAGTTTTCGAGAATCTCTGGACTGTTCTTTGGGACGGATCTTTGTCCATGGACCTTCTTCGAGACAGTTTCTGACTATCTCTGGCCAATTCTTTAAGACGGATCTTTGTCTCTAGACATTCTTGGAGACAGTTTCCGACAATCTCTGGACTGTTCTTTGGGATGGGTCTTTGTCCCTGGACTTTCTTCGAGACTGTTTCCGACTATCTCTGGACCATTCTTTGGGATGGATCTTTGTCCTTGGACTTTCTTCGAGACAGTTTCCGACTATCTCTGGACTGTTATTTGGGACAGATCTTTGTTATCGAACTTTTATCGAGACAGTTTTCGACTATCTCTGGACTGTTCTTTGGGACAGATCTTTGTCCCTGGACTTTCTTGGAGATTGTTTCCGACAATCTCTGGACTGTTATTTGGGACGGATCTTTGTCCCTGGACTTTCTTTTATACAATTGGAAACTATATCTGGAATATTCTTTGGGATGGATCTTTGTCCCCGGACTTTCTTCGAGACAGTTGCCGACTATCTCTAGACTATTCTTTAAGACGGATCTTTGTCTATGGACATTCTTCGAGACAATTTTCGACAATCTATGAACTGTTCTTTGGGATGGGTCTTTGTCCCTGGACTTTCTTCGAGACAGCTTCCGACTATCTCTGGACTATTCTTGGGGATGGATCTTTGTCCCTGGACTTTCTTCGAGACTGTTTTCGACTATCTCAGGATTGTTATTTGGGACGGATCTTTGTCCTTGGACTTTTATCGAGACAGTTTTCGACTATCTTTGGACTGTTCTTTGGGACAGATCTTTGTCCCTGGACTTTCTTGGAGATAGTTTCCGACAATCTCTGGACTGTTATTTGGGACGGATCTTTGTCCCTGGACTTTCTTTTATACAGTTGGAAACTAACTCTGGAATATTATTTGGGACGGATCTTTGTCCCTGGACTTTCTAAGAGACTGTTTCCAACTATCTCTGGACTATTCTATAAGACGGATCTTTGTCTCTGGACATTCTTCGACACAGTTTCCGACAATCTCTGGACTGTTCTTTGGGATGGGTCTTTGTCCCTGGACTTTCTTCGAGACAGTTTCCGACTATCTCTGGACTATTCTTTGGGATGGATCTTTGTCCCTGGACTTTCTTCGAGACAGTTTCCGACTTTCTCTTGACTGTTCTTTGGGACGGATCTTTGTCCCTGGACTTTCTTCGAGACAGTTTCCGACTATCTCTGGACTGTTATTTGGGACGGATCTTTGTCCGTGGACTTTTATCGAGACAGTTTTCGACTATCTCTGGACTGTTCTTTGGGACATATCTTTGTCCTTGGACTTTCTTGGAGATAGTTTCCGACAATCTCTGGACTATTTTTTGGGACGGATCTTTGTCCCTGGACATTCTTCGACACAGTTTTCGAGAATCTCTGGACTGTTCTTTGGGACGGATCTTTGTCCATGGACCTTCTTCGAGACAGTTTCTGACTATCTCTGGCCAATTCTTTAAGACGGATCTTTGTCTCTAGACATTCTTGGAGACAGTTTCCGACAATCTCTGGACTGTTCTTTGGGATAGGTCTTTGTCCCTGGACTTTCTTCGAGACAGTTTCCGACTATCTCTGGACTATTCTTTGGGACAGATATTTGGCCCTGGACTTTCTTCGAGACTATTTCCGACTATCTGTCGACTATTTTTTGGGACGGATCTTTGTCCCTGGACATTCTTCGACACAGTTTCCGAGAATCTCTGGACTGTTATTTGGGACGGATCTTTGTCCGTGGACTTTTATCGAGACAGTTTTCGACTATCTCTGGACTGTTCTTTGGGACATATCTTTGTCCCTGGACTTTCTTGGAGATAGTTTCCGACAATCTCTGGACTGTTATTTGGGACGGATATTTGTCCCTGGACTTCCTTTTATACAGTTGGAAACTATCTCTGGAATATTCTTTGGGACGGATCTTTGTCCCTGGACTTTCTTCGAGACTGTTTCCGGCTATCTCTGGACTATTTTTTGGGACGGATATTTGTCCCTGGACATTCTTCGACACAGTTTCCAAAAATCTCTGGACTGTTCTTTTGGACGGATCTTTGTCCATGGACTTTCTTCGAGATAGTTTCCGACTTTCTCTGGACTATTCTTTAAGACGGATCTTTGTCTCTAGACATTCTTGGAGACAGTTTCCGACAATCTCTGGACTGTTCTTTGGGATGGGTCTTTGTCCCTGGACTTTCTTCGAGACTGTTTCCGACTATCTCTGGACCATTCTTTGGGATGGATCTTTGTCCTTGGACTTTCTTCGAGACAGTTTTTGACTATCTCTGGACTGTTATTTGGGACGGATCTTTGTCATCGGACTTTTATCGAGACAGTTTTCGACTATCTCTGGACTGTTCTTTGGGACAGATCTTTGTCCCTGGACTTTCTTGGAGATTGTTTCCGACAATCTCTGGACTGTTATTTGGGACGGATCTTTGTCCCTGGACTTTCTTTTATACAATTGGAAACTATATCTGGAATATTCTTTGGGATGGATCTTTGTCCCCGGACTTTCTTCGAGACAGTTGCCGACTATCTCTAGACTATTCTTTAAGACGGATCTTTGTCTACGGACATTCTTCGAGACAATTTTCGACAATCTATGAACTGTTCTTTGGGATGGGTCTTTGTCCCTGGACTTTCTTCGAGACAGCTTCCGACTATCTCTGGACTATTCTTGGGGATGGATCTTTGTCCCTGGACTTTCTTCGAGACTGTTTTCGACTATCTCAGGATTGTTATTTGGGACGGATCTTTGTCCGTGGACTTTTATCGAGACAGTTTTCGACTATCTTTGGACTGTTCTTTGGGACAGATCTTTGTCCCTGGACTTTCTTGGAGATAGTTTCCGACAATCTCTGGACTGTTATTTGGGACGGATCTTTGTCCCTGGACTTTCTTTTATACAGTTGGAAACTAACTCTGGAATATTCTTTGGGACGGATCTTTGTCCCTGGACTTTCTAAGAGACTGTTTCCGACTATCTCTGGACTATTCTATAAGACGGATCTTTGTCTCTGGACATTCTTCGACACAGTTTCCGACAATCTCTGGACTGTTCTTTGGGATGGGTCTTTGTCCCTGGACTTTCTTCGAGACAGTTTCCGACTATCTCTGGACTATTCTTTGGGATGGATCTTTGTCCCTGGACTTTCTTCGAGACAGTTGCCGACTTTCTCTTGACTGTTCTTTGGGACGGATCTTTGTCCCTGGACTTTCTTCGAGACAGTTTCCGACTATCTCTGGACTGTTATTTGGGACGGATCTTTGTCCGTGGACTTTTATCGAGACAGTTTTCGACTATCTCTGGACTGTTCTTTGGGACATATCTTTGTCCTTGGACTTTCTTGGAGATAGTTTCCGACAATCTCTGGACTATTTTTTGGGACGGATCTTTGTCCCTGGACATTCTTCGACACAGTTTCCGAGAATCTCTGGACTGTTCTTTGGGACGGATCTTTGTACATGGACTTTCTTCGAGACAGTTTCTGACTATCTCTGGCCTATTCTTTAAGACGGATCTTTGTCTCTAGACATTCTTGGAGACAGTTTCCGACAATCTCTGGACTGTTCTTTGGGATGGGTCTTTGTCCCTGGACTTTCTTCGAGACAGTTTCCGACTATCTCTGGACTATTCTTTGGGACAGATATTTGGCCCTGGACTTTCTTCGAGACTATTTCCGACTATCTGTCGACTATTTTTTGGGACGGATCTTTGTCCCTGGACATTCTTCGACACAGTTTCCGAGAATCTCTGGACTGTTATTTGGGACAGATCTTTGTCCGTGGACTTTTATCGAGACAGGTTTCGACTATCTCTGGACTGTTCTTTGGGACATATCTTTGTCCCTGGACTTTCTTGGAGATAGTTTCCGACAATCTCTGGACTGTTATTTGGGACGGATATTTGTCCCTGGACTTCCTTTTATACAGTTGGAAACTATCTCTGGAATATTCTTTGGGACGGATCTTTGTCCCTGGACTTTCTTCGAGACTGTTTCCGGCTATCTCTGGACTATTTTTTGGGACGGATATTTGTCCCTGGACATTCTTCGACACAGTTTCCAAAAATCTCTGGACTGTTCTTTTGGACGGATCTTTGTCCATGGACTTTCTTCGAGATAGTTTCCGACTATCTCTGGACTATTCTTTAAGACGGATCTTTGTCTCTAGACATTCTTGGAGACAGTTTCCGACAATCTCTGGACTGTTCTTTGGGATGGGTCTTTGTCCCTGGACTTTCTTCGAGACTGTTTCCGACTATCTCTGGACCATTCTTTGGGATGGATCTTTGTCCTTGGACTTTCTCCGAGACAGTTTTTGACTATCTCTGGACTGTTATTTGGGACGGATCTTTGTCATCGGACTTTTATCGAGACAGTTTTCGACTATCTCTGGACTGTTCTTTGGGACAGATCTTTGTCCCTGGACTTTCTTGGAGATTGTTTCCGACAATCTCTGGACTGTTATTTGGGACGGATCTTTGTCCCTGGACTTTCTTTTATACAATTGGAAACTATATCTGGAATATTCTTTGGGATGGATCTTTGTCCCCGGACTTTCTTCGAGACAGTTGCCGACTATCTCTAGACTATTCTTTAAGACGGATCTTTGTCTATGGACATTCTTCGAGACAATTTTCGACAATCTATGAACTGTTCTTTGGGATGGGTCTTTGTCCCTGGACTTTCTTCGAGACAGCTTCCGACTATCTCTGGACTATTCTTGGGGATGGATCTTTGTCCCTGGACTTTCTTCGAGACTGTTTTCGACTATCTCAGGATTGTTATTTGGGACGGATCTTTGTCCGTGGACTTTTATCGAGACAGTTTTCGACTATCTTTGGACTGTTCTTTGGGACAGATCTTTGTCCCTGGACTTTCTTGGAGATAGTTTCCGACAATCTCTGGACTGTTATTTGGGACGGATCTTTGTCCCTGGACTTTCTTTTATACAGTTGGAAACTAACTCTGGAATATTCTTTGGGACGGATCTTTGTCCCTGGACTTTCTAAGAGACTGTTTCCGACTATCTCTGGACTATTCTATAAGACGGATCTTTGTCTCTGGACATTCTTCGACACAGTTTCCGACAATCTCTGGACTGTTCTTTGGGATGGGTCTTTGTCCCTGGACTTTCTTCGAGACAGTTTCCGACTATCTCTGGACTATTCTTTGGGATGGATCTTTGTCCCTGGACTTTCTTCGAGACAGTTTCCGACTTTCTCTTGACTGTTCTTTGGGACGGATCTTTGTCCCTGGACTTTCTTCGAGACAGTTTCCGACTATCTCTGGACTGTTATTTGGGACGGATCTTTGTCCGTGGACTTTTATCGAGACAGTTTTCGACTATCTCTGGACTGTTCTTTGGGACATATCTTTGTCCTTGGACTTTCTTGGAGATAGTTTCCGACAATCTCTGGACTATTTTTTGGGACGGATCTTTGTCCCTGGACATTCTTCGACACAGTTTCCGAGAATCTCTGGACTGTTCTTTGGGACGGATCTTTGTACACGGACTTTCTTCGAGACAGTTTCTGACTATCTCTGGCCTATTCTTTAAGACGGATCTTTGTCTCTAGACATTCTTGGAGACAGTTTCCGACAATCTCTGGACTGTTCTTTGGGATGGGTCTTTGTCCCTGGACTTTCTTCGAGACAGTTTCCGACTATCTCTGGACTATTCTTTGGGACAGATATTTGGCCCTGGACTTTCTTCGAGACTATTTCCGACTATCTGTCGACTATTTTTTGGGACGGATCTTTGTCCCTGGACATTCTTCGACACAGTTTCCGAGAATCTCTGGACTGTTATTTGGGACGGATCTTTGTCCGTGGACTTTTATCGAGACAGTTTTCGACTATCTCTGGACTGTTCTTTGGGACATATCTTTGTCCCTGGACTTTCTTGGAGATAGTTTCCGACAATCTCTGGACTGTTATTTGGGACGGATATTTGTCCCTGGACTTCCTTTTATACAGTTGGAAACTATCTCTGGAATATTCTTTGGGACGGATCTTTGTCCCTGGACTTTCTTCGAGACTGTTTCCGGCTATCTCTGGACTATTTTTTGGGACGGATATTTGTCCCTGGACATTCTTCGACACAGTTTCCAAAAATCTCTGGACTGTTCTTTTGGACGGATCTTTGTCCATGGACTTTCTTCGAGATAGTTTCCGACTATCTCTGGACTATTCTTTAAGACGGATCTTTGTCTCTAGACATTCTTGGAGACAGTTTCCGACAATCTCTGGACTGTTCTTTGGGATGGGTCTTTGTCCCTGGACTTTCTTCGAGACTGTTTCCGACTATCTCTGGACCATTCTTTGGGATGGATCTTTGTCCTTGGACTTTCTTCGAGACAGTTTCCGACTATCTCTGGACTGTTATTTGGGACAGATCTTTGTTATCGAACTTTTATCGAGACAGTTTTCGACTATCTCTGGACTGTTCTTTGGGACAGATCTTTGTCCCTGGACTTTCTTGGAGATTGTTTCCGACAATCTCTGGACTGTTATTTGGGACGGATCTTTGTCCCTGGACTTTCTTTTATACAATTGGAAACTATATCTGGAATATTCTTTGGGATGGATCTTTGTCCCCGGACTTTCTTCGAGACAGTTGCCGACTATCTCTAGACTATTCTTTAAGACGGATCTTTGTCTAAGGACATTCTTCGAGACAATTTTCGACAATCTATGAACTGTTCTTTGGGATGGGTCTTTGTCCCTGGACTTTCTTCGAGACAGCTTCCGACTATCTCTGGACTATTCTTGGGGATGGATCTTTGTCCCTGGACTTTCTTCGAGACTGTTTTCGACTATCTCAGGATTGTTATTTGGGACGGATCTTTGTCCTTGGACTTTTATCGAGACAGTTTTCGACTATCTTTGGACTGTTCTTTGGGACAGATCTTTGTCCCTGGACTTTCTTGGAGATAGTTTCCGACAATCTCTGGACTGTTATTTGGGACGGATCTTTGTCCCTGGACTTTCTTTTATACAGTTGGAAACTAACTCTGGAATATT